>JAULJZ010151395.1:0-30306 GCA_032270985.1 Heliamphora pulchella | reverse complement strand
TTTGTGTCGACCCAACCACTTGAAAAACCCTACCCTAGACACTTTGTGTCGACACCAAAGCTATTTGTGTCGACCCTGGCGACAGAAATTCAAAATACGGTAGATCTCAACGGTTGAATTTTTGGCATTTATTACCCCCACCTACCTCCAACAGTCATGATACCCCAAGAATTTATATAAGGAATTACTCCTCAGCATTTAAAATGGTTGGAGACTTACATTTACTGTTCAATTGCTCAGAATCATCAAGCTCACATTTATTGTTGTAACTCCAGTTCTTGTTCCTCATTTTCTTTTTACTTTTTTATTTATTGTAAATCATTTCTGTAAAAAGAGTGGTAGTTCATCATTAATACTCTTCATTTATTGTATTCAATTGTGAGTCACCATTTATCTTTTGAGTGAGTGAGTGAATCTCATCAAAGAAGAGCTCAAAAGAGATTAGAAGAAAATATAGGTTTGTTTTTATATGATCTTCTTGAAACTGAAATAAACTTGTGAATATACCCGTAAACATTGAGATTATTCAAGCGAAATCTTGAATATTGTAAATACTTGAAATACGCACGTGAAGTATTCTGAATTGTGAAAATACTCAAGGGAGATTTTGAGGAGTGGATGTAGGTTAGGATAAAGCCGAACCATTATAAATCTCTGGTGTCTAGTTTTATTTCTCTATCCCTCATCTTTTAATATTTGCATTGATTTCATATTTATTTATCTTGCCTTATTACAATATTAAAAGATTTCTAAATAAGGTTTTTAAATTGCTATTTATTTTTTAAAGATCCAATTCACCCCCT
This sequence comes from Heliamphora pulchella, assembly GCA_032270985.1. Lineage (NCBI taxonomy): Eukaryota > Viridiplantae > Streptophyta > Magnoliopsida > Ericales > Sarraceniaceae > Heliamphora > Heliamphora pulchella. The sequence goes on along the minus strand of JAULJZ010151395.1, from coordinate 29,503 downwards.
CTTGGGTTGCCTAAAACTAACACACTACAACTTAAATACAATAAGTAATGGCACATAAAATATTTTAATAAAAAACAAAAAAAAAGTAAAGAAGCTACAATAAAAAACTGGCCTTGTTTGGGTTACATGTGGGGAATTTGTTTATTTTTGTATTTTCTAAATTTTTTTAATCTTTTAACTAAATTTTTTTATTTTTTTAGTTTGTCTCGATAATGAGTCAAAAATTACAATAATTTGACTAAATAATAAAAAAAAATCACTAAGAATAAAAATAAATAAAATCAAATAAACAAATAAGTATTTATCCCAAACAGGGCCAATCCCAAACAATTAATTCTTTTTTTTTGTTAGAAAAAACTAAATCAGTTAAAAGTCAAAATTTGGCCTCATTTGTCAACCGATTTTAAGCTCGCTTATTTGTTTTTTTTTTTTACTTAAAGTCTAAAAGTTAAAAAACTTTTTTTTTCAACTTAAAAACTTTTCGCATTTTTGTAATTTACATAATTTTTTTTATAAAAAATATCATAATTTTTATTATACAAATTCACTTTTTATAAATATTATATTTTTAAAATATATTTGTCAAAATTTATCATATAAAATCTATATTGAATATAAAATTATTTAAAAATATAAAATTATTTAAAAATAAATTTTGAAAAATTATAGCAACTTTAAGCAAATTTTTTTGTCTTTTGACTTAAAGTTACTTTTAATCCTTTGGCTTAAGGTCATCCCACTCGTCTCCCAAACAAACTTTTAATTTTTTGAAATTATAGTAATTTTAAGCAAAAAAAAAAAACTTAATTTAAAACTAAATTACCAAATGAGCCCTTTAAAACATCTCAAACAGGCCTTATTAAGATACATTTTATTTGCAATTTATAATTTTGTTTTGTGTGTTCAAAGTGTTTTCCAGTGCTAAATCAAAGTATCAAACAGCCCTAACCAACGCAAGTGAAAAGCTAAAGCGAAAAAGAAAGAGAGAGAGAGAAAGAGATGGCTAGATATAGAGCTGAAGATGAATATGATTACTTGTTCAAGTTGGTTTTGATTGGCGACTCAGGAGTTGGAAAATCCAACCTTCTCTCCAGGTTTACAAGGAACGAGTTTAATCTGGAATCAAAATCCACTATTGGGGTTGAGTTCGCTACCAAAAGTCTCAATATTGATGGCAAAGTCATCAAAGCTCAAATTTGGGACACCGCTGGTCAGGAAAGGTCTTGCTCTGAAATTTTGCTTGTTCTTGAAATTTCTATGTGGGTTTCTGAGGTTTGCTTCAATTTTTTTGATTTTTTTTTTGATTCTATAGTTTCTGATGTTTTCATTTGAATTTCGATGGGGTTTGTTTGGGGAAGGAAAAATAAATAAAATTTTCAAAGTTTTTGACTTTTGGTGATATGGGTTTTGATGTTTAACAAAATACTTGATGATATTTGAAGAGGCATGATTTAAATTTAGTAGAGGCCAATTGTTGTTATAAATTCTTAGGAGAGTAAGTTTTCAAAAAAAATCTTAGAGGGGTGAAGCTATATAATCTTGAAATATTTTGAACTAATACTATTCTAATAATGGTTTTTTTAAAAAAAAAATTAGGGGAGGCGGCTACCCTCATCCGCCTCCTTGGGACCGTCTATGTTTGAAGAGAAGAAAAATGATTATTGGCATTAAGAAATTATTTGGGTTTGTGAGTTGAGTTTGAACGAATCAGATTTCAAGGAACTGTTAATTGACTAGACAACAGTGAACATAGTGAAACTTGGTTTCGTTTAGCATCTTTATAAATGAGGGTGTTTGGTGAAATTATGAACTTATAGATGTACAACTGAAAAGACTGATTATGACTTTAAAAAGAATTTACTAAGTGTTAGTTAAATGTGTAAACTTATAGCTTGAAGGAATAAAATTTGTGTTTATTGATTTAGAATCAGAAGTTACGAGAAAAAAGCTGTAAGCACACTTGGTTGAAACTTGTTTGGATGTTCTTAATTTTTTTGCTGAGCTATAAATTAAAAGATAAAAAATAAGGTCAAACTAACACTATCAATGTTTCTCTGTGTGCCTTCGTTCATAGTGAAGTTATGACCTAGGAAATCAACTCATCCACTTCCTTTTATAGGTAAGAAAATTTTAAGCTGAGCCTGAGTAGCATAGATGTATTTTCTTAAGATATGATCTGTACACAAGACGGATTGGATAAGTCCTGTACTTGTGTTTACTACTTCCAAGACGTGTCTGTAAATGCCACACAAATGTAAATAAATACATCAAATGGGAAAAAGATGCAGCAATTAAACAAATCTTGCAAAGAGTGAATTCGTAGACACTTCAACTCCATAGATATGACAAGATCTGGGTGATTATAACTTGTAAGAGAATGTCCACCTTAAACACAATATTCTAGCATGCATCAGCAGTTAGAACCAATTTTAAGGCACCAAGAGTTGCCTCTCCTCGAAATCCAAGAGAAATACCTGAACCTGGGCCTGTCCTGAATCTGGAAAGCAAGGAAACAACAGCTTCGGCTAGCTTCTTCATTTATACAGCAGCACTGAGGTGATTGGTAGGTGCTGCGGAGTCAAATCCTCAAAACCTTTCTCTGCAAAGCACCTCCCTTTCTAAGGAAAAGCAAGAGGCTTCTTCAGGAAGCCATCAGCTGGAACCACCAATATGAAGCTCAAATTGACAAAATTACCCTTGGTCTAATCAGCCACAAAAACAGCAGCAAACACCATCTTATTAGTACTATTTATCATAGTTGTCAAATCGAGATACGTATCGTGTATCGTATCGTATCGAGTATCGAGTATCGTAAGATATTTAACATATTTAAAAATAAATTAAAAAATATGTATATTTGATATAATACATACATATTACAAGAATAAACTATTAAATAATGTTAATTAATAATATTATGAAAATATATTTCTCAAAAATTAAAATATGCGTTAATCAATACTTAATACATCTGAAATACAATAAGAAATATCACAAGTAAATGCACTATTATAATCCAAATCGATTTTATTAGATAGAATATATTTTTTGTATTATCTTACCATTTCATTTTAGTTTAAAATTTTAATATGCAATTGTTAAGTTCTTAATTACGTAGTTCATAAGATAAAACTGTACCAATATTAGTGGCCATAAATTAATGTTGTATAATATTTAATACTAGACAAGAATATATATATATATATGTATATATATATATATATGAAGGCAAACAAATATTAAAGAAAAATACTCTAAATATCTTAATAATGCAAAACTTTCTAATAATATCTATTTTTACAAATTAAATTATCTAAAAAATTAAGTATTAATGTATCGTATGTATCGGATCATGTATCGCATATTGTATATCGCATTATGTATCGTATGTGTATTGTAAGATACAAGTTAACATAAGATACGATATGCGATATGTATCGATTTACTTCTTTAATGTATCGAATCGTAAGATACGTATCGTGAATCGTAAGATTTTGACAACAGTGCTATTTACATAAACAGATTTGCATCACATACACAATCACACATGAAGGCGTATTCTATATTTCTCAGATACTCTTGGGGATGTGAATAATGTGCCTAGGATGTAGGGATGTGGCCTCGGATGAAATCAGAACATTGTCGGGCTTTCTGGGCTTGGGGACCAGATTAAATGGTGTTGAACTTGGTTCCGATTTGGTTTTCAGACAGCATGAACCTCAGTTTCATGTTGGTAAAAATTATAGAACTTGAACTCAAAACAGTTGATTGTTAGCTATTATGGACTCAAAAAATGAGCGTTTAATATCTTACGAACATAATTATATATATTTTTGTGCTGTACTGTAGTTTCTAAGAACATGTGTGGTCTTGGCTACATTGTGTCATACCCATGTGTCATATCTAAAGACTCCCTGCATCATCATTTTATACGAGCAACTATTAGAGAACAAGTAATTTACCTTTTGGAAAGTATATTGTCATCATTCCCTTGGAATGAGATTTGGGGGCCTTGAAAGCAACTCCAAGGTGACTTTCTTTGCCTAGTTAACAATCCATGGGCAGATATTGAATCTTTGATTTAGGAAAATGAGGGAAGTGTATTCCAATTGGTGTTCCTTTTTGGTGGATCATCTTTCTTTAGTTAAGGATGACCTGGGTGGTGCCTTTGAGACATGATTAGTTAGTTGTGATGTGATTTTTCCCTCAATAGGTCTTTGTCTTAGAAATGTGCTTTCTAGTTGGAGGGAGGGTAGATTTAGTGGTTAGCAGAGGAAAGTGTGTGTCTCTACTCCTGCATCTGCCTTTGTTGCATATGGAAGGAAAGAAAGAAGTAGGAGGTCTATTGAGAATGTCATGAACGGGTGCACAAAATGAAAAGCAATTGTTGAATATTTTACTTTCATAGCTTCTAGGATTGTAAGCATTTTTCTAGAGGCTTTTGTGAATTTCAAAGATGCTATATATGTTATGGAGAAGAATATAGATTCTTGTATGCATATTTTGCTTAAGTTTCTTTTAATATATATATTTTTTGGACAAATACAAAAGATTTATAAACAAGGCATAAAAGGAATGCCAGCACGTATACAAAACAGTCAACAACAAAAAGGTCCTATAGACTTACATGCATATCAAATCAACACATTGGTTGAGGGATAACCTTCCTTCATCTTCCAGCTATACGAAAGGCTAACTAGTGAATTCCTAAGCTTAATGAAGGGCTCTCAATGCCAATAAAATGCCCGCAATTCCTCTCTCGTCAAATGATCCACATCAAACACAACGGAATCATCTACCTCATCTTTCTCTGCCTCTTACCAACTCTCACTCCTTGCTAATAGTGAAGAGCCATCACACTTTGAGAACAAACCTAAACTAAATCAAACCAAGGTAGCATAAAAAGCAGCATCCTATTCTAGATAAGGCTAAAACTTTTAACCAGAATGCAGTACGTTTGTAGGGGGAAATAGCCTAAATAAAAGGTTACTAAAATAAGATGTCCATGGAAAGAAACTATTTTAGACTCTATGTAAGGCTCCACTGCATATAAACAAATGACTACCAGATGTGATCCATTAATTACTAGTCTTTAAGGAACCTTTTACAAGTTGGACCAATAGATTTCTTGATTGACATGGAGCCCAAACTCTTGGTTCTGGACTCCAGAGCTGATTCTCTTCTTTAACCAAGGAAATGCTGTAATATTGCTTGGCTTAAAAATATTTAAATTTCATATTCTCTGTTTTATTGGGAGCAAATTATAGTTCTCATGCAATTAGGTTGTGTGAGTGACGAAAGTGGAGAAATCTTCTTGATGAAATGTAAGGGATTGGGAAAAAATGGAGATGGGAGAAGATTAGTTGATGAAATGCTGGGAATGACATACATTGTAGGGTGGGACCTTGTAAAGACCCAGTTTCTAGGTCACCAAGTAATAGAGAAAGCAATCGGAAATCCAGTTAAAGGACTCAAGTCGAGGTTTAAATCAAGATCCAAAACTAAATACGAAGCCTAGGACCGAGTCTTCTCAAGAAAGACCATTTGGGCCGTTTAAAGTCTTTTAAGGCCAAATATGAAATGGGCTAAGCCCAACACTACCTTAGTCCAATGTTAAATGAGTAAGCCCAAGTTTTGAGCCCAAAATCAATAAATCCAAGGTTTAAAAGCCCAAAGCCCAAAGAATAAACCCACACTAAAAACTCTTGCCTTCTTTTCAAATAAAACAAACAAAGTAATTTTTGTTGTATTCCAAAAAAAAAGAGGGGGGGGGGGGGGGGGTGGTGAGAACCTTGGAATTTGTGCCTTGTTTGGTTGCCGAAATCTTTCTAGGGACTTGTGCCTTGATGGATTTTTTTTTCTACACCTTAACTTTTGCCTTGATTTTTCTACACCTTAACTTGTGCAAACATTTTGTTTCTTAGGTTACATTAGTCCCCCTTTGTAAGTCCTATATCCTAGCACAAAAGTTAAAAGATTTTTAACCACGAAAGTTAAAAAAACAAATCTTGAGACAAACCTATCCTCCCTATCCTAGCTCCTAGTTCAAGACTAACTAAACCCAAGGTTAACCAATTCAAGTAAAGTTAACCAAAGCCTTAGCCTTTTTCTATAAATAGAAGACCCTTCCAACCTATTTTCCCCTTGTAATTTTCATAGTCAATAGGGACGAAGAGGAGGAGGAGGAGGAGGAGGAGGAGGAGGAGAAAGAAGAGGAAGGAAGGAAAGTTTGAAAAGCTAAGTCAATCTCCTAGTTTTAAGATCCAAGGAGACAAGTAAGGAACTCCTCTAACCTCTCATTTCTTTGTCAAAAATCCACTTCTCATCTTCAATCTTTAAAGAACTCAAACAAAAACATAAAAGAAACAAGGTTGGGATGAACCAAAGGTAAGCCTAGGCTCCCTAGTTGAGCCAAATAACTTGTGTTTGTGTTGTGATGGTATGTTGAAAGGGTAATGCTTCATCCCTTATTTGTAGTTTCTGGAGTTTGTTTTTGGTGTACCATGAATGATTTAGGCTTAAAAGTACCCTTAACAAGAAAAGTGATAAAAGGACCAAGATAAGCCTTTCTAGGCTCTGCCTCAGGTTTTTCCAACAGTGAGGTTATGCTTTAAACATTGTTAATTAATTCTAAAAAATCGTTTTGACTTCATTTTTCTGTCCAGAGTTAGATATGGATGTTTTCTTTCATATAAAATTTATTTGAGATGATTTGGTCGGATGGATTTTGAGAACATGATTTTCCCTAAACTCGTGCACTTTCTGTCACAGTTTGTTTAAGAGGGTAAAACCTTATTTTTTAAACTTCTTTTGGAAATGGTTTCTTCATGAAAAATATTCCCAACATGTTATTTTAGTTCTCTGTAAAGTTTAATGAAGTTTTAATATCATTTGGTAAGTCAATTATTTTCAAAAAAGTGGACAGAATCTGTCCCTGTGGAGTTAGATTTGACACGTTTTCTTATAGAAGTCAAAACACTTTTTTTATGACGGGATTATGGCAACGTGTTGTTCATGAAAAAGTTAGAGAACATCTCAAACTACCTATTGTCCAAAATTAGAACATTCTGAGTTGTTTTACTATTTTAAACGTAATTTCTCTTGACTATCCCAAAATCTGGACAATGTGTAGAAGGGTGAGAAAAATGAGTTTTTAACCTAGGTCTTGGTTCCCTTGGTTCTATGAGTGATTTTTTGACCTCAAGGGTTGGTGATCTGTTACAAAGGGATAGGGTCCCAGCAGAAGAGTGATGAATAAAGACCGAATGATCAAATGTGGAACACTGAAAACCGTAAGCAATGACAACAGAACTAAAACCATCAAACGAGGCACAAGGTGATTGCTTCAGACCATATAAGGCTTTACACAAGCGACAAACAAGGTGCTCACTGCCAAGCACAACATAGCCAGGGAGCCAATCCATATAGATCTCCTCCTGAAGATCACCTTGAAGAAAAGTATTCTTAATGTCAAGCTGATATAATGGCCAAGAACGACTAACAACAACGGATAGAAGGATCCGAACAGAGTTAAGGCGAGCCACTATAAAATAGGTCTCCAAATAATCAATGCCATAGGTTTGAATATAGCCCTTACCGAGCAAGTGCGCCTTGAGACACTCAACAGAACCACCCAGAACGTACTTTACTATATAGACCCAACGATATCTTACCACTTGCTTCTCAGGTGGAATAGTAGTAAGCTTCCAAGTTTGATTATTATAAAGGGCACGCATTTCCTTATCCATGGCAAGTTTCCATCTAGACATGGACACAGCCTTGCTTGTAAGAAGTAAGAATAGAAATGGACGACAACATAAAAGTAAATGAATGAAGATAAGATGACAAACGATCATAAGACAAAAAGTGAACAATAGGATGTTGGGTGCATGTATGTTTACCTCGATGCAAAGTAATCGGTAAGTCATCTAAAGTAAAAGGAGCAGAGGAGATAGAAACCTCTACCGGAGAAGATGAAGAGTATGGGCCATACGAGACTATGGGCTTATCTTGAGATCACTGATAAACCTGCAAAGGTGGGTGAGAAGGAGAAGTGGGTAACATAGGAAGAGGAAGAGTCAGAAAAGAAAAAAACTACCCCTCACGACAGCAGATGAGATCAGAAGAAAATGTGATTATCTGAGGAAGTAAAGAAAGGAGTGGACTCAAAAAAGGTCACATCAACACTCACATAGTATCGTTGAGACTCTGGATGATAACACCGATATCATTTTTGAGTATGAGAGTATCTGAGAAAGACACACTTACGGGCCCAAGGCTATCGGTATCGAAATCAAGAACATGCATAAAGGCAGTACAACGAAAAACACGAGGAGTGAGGGAAAAAGATGGAGAGGTCGGATATAACAAGAAAAAAGGAGACTGACGATCGAGAACAATGGAAGGCATGCAATTAATTAGATAACAAACAGTAAAGACAACATCACTCCAAAAGTGTCTCGGTACTTGGGTGTGAAACAATAAAGTACGAGCAACATCTAACAGACGATGATACTTGCGTTCAGCAATGCCATTTTGTTGTGACATGTGAGTACAAGTCGTCTAAAGAATCATACCACGATCGACACAAAAAGAAGCAATAGTAGACTGTATATATTCTAACGCACTATCAAATCAAATATCTTTGATGCGCTTTCCAAATTGAGTAAAAATTTCATTTTATAATGTAGAGAGAGCATGAGGCAATTCAGACCTGTTTTCAATAAAAAGAGCTCTCACACGATTGTAGTCATCAACAAAGATAACAAAGTAAGAATATCCACTAGTTACTTGGAGTTCAAGAAAGACCCAGATGTCCTCAAAAGACTTGGATGGACTATGATGACTACGACTGGGAAAGGAACTACGGTGATGTTTGCCTAATTGACATGCTTCACGCTCAAAACTGGACATAGGAGGTAAGTTGGGGATGGCCAACTTAAGCTTAGCTACCGAATGAGCCACCTAAGCGAAAGTGCCACTGAAGAGGTGAAATGGTAGCATTTAAGGCTGATGAAATATGGGAAGGATAACCAGAATCAACGTCAAGATAGTAGAGCCGGTTCTTCTCATGCCCGGAAGCAATCATTTCTTGGTTTTGAGGTTCTAAAAGACACAAGACGTAGGAGAAAAAGTTATTGATTAATGTAGAGATTTAGTTAATTGACTAACTGAAAGCAAGTTAAAGAGAAAATCAGGAATATAAAGACTAGAAGATAAGGCGAAAGAAGGAGATGGATGAAGAACATCTTGCCCGTGAACAGGTCGAGATGAGCCATCAGCCAAGATTTTATGATGCTTAATAGTAGTCAAATTAGAGAAAATGGATGGATTACCAGACATGTGAGAATTAGCTCCTGAATCGATGATCTAAGATGGAGGGGTAAGAGCTGCATATGCAATATTACCTGAATTAGCTAAGGTAGTAGTAGAAGAGGGAGGCAGAACATCACACAATGTTTGAACAATCTCACTAAGATGAATCTGGAGAGCATTATGAGAATCTGAAGAAGTCTTTACTTTAGTCATATTAGATCAAGTCAAATGAAGGTGACCAAGTCCAAACACAACCAAACAAAACCAAATCATGAAACCAGATCTGATCAAAATAACTCAATAGATAAAAATCGAATCATAGAAGGAAAAAGCACAGGAAATGACTGCCGAAAACCAGTAGAAAACCAAATCGAGCCACACAAGAGCCAACAAAAACGAACCAAAAGAATTAGGTCTGTATCAGCACAACCAACCAAAGAACAAACAAGGAGGCGCCGAACTGTTTAATGGTTCATAGATGAGCCCAAACACCAAGAATCACCAAATCGACCACAAATCAAACCTAAATAAGAGGAATCGACACCTATAGGATGTGTATCAACGATCGAAAACAACTTGTGAAGCCTTGATTGACAGATAGTGAACTAGGGTTTCGGTGTTCTTGTACCGAAATTCACTTAGATGCTCCAATCGACGTTAAACCAGCAAATCAACACTAAATCGAAGCACCACCAAGTGTGTCGGCACCTATAGGATGGGATTCAACCATCGAAAAGGTGCATCTGTATCCACTCATCCAAAGAATACCCAATAAGGGTTTTGTAAGCCTCGAACCTGTGAAACGTGGGATGAAAACCGAGATTTCCATGTTTCCATTGAAGCAAAGTCGTTTTGTTTGAAGCGTACAGAGACTGTTGACTTCTATATACTCCTAGACAGTAATAACATCAGTCGTCAGTAAAGTTGGAATTTTGCCTTTTTCTCTTTAATAAGGAACGAAGGGTTCAAACCCAAAAATAAATGCAGTTATCTTAATTCACTTACCAATAACAAAGAAGTACTCAAAGAAAATTTCATAATACTCAGCAAAATTTATTATGGTAGCATGGTTTGCTTATCCCTTTAGAGTGTTTGTTATTTCAAAATATCTACTTCTTATATATTATATGGTTTACGTCTATTACATCATTGTTTATATTTGATTATAATATCTTAGTATTATGCGAGAAAATCATCTTTAGGATTGTTTATACTTGTCCTTCACTAGTAAATAATTGTGTGACATTATTTAATGATTTGGACAAACTTTCTCTTATTTGCTTATTCAACTTCATTGTCCTCTCATGTGGAGGGATATTTGGTTATCATTTGGTTGTAATTCATTAATAGATCTCACAATATGTTTCCTTGTATTTCTGTGTATTTTGTCTTTTCCCTTTTCCATTGAATTTAAAAAACATTTCCATCTGCCTAGAAATTGAACGGGCACTCTTTTAGTAGAGATATATTTTAAATTTGAAATTATTAAACATATTTTTTTGGTGAATGTTTAATTAAGCATGTTAGATGCATATCTTTTACCCTTATCCAAGTGTATAGTGTGGAATACAGGTATTTCACACATTTAGAAGAATTCGCTTAACATAGCACAAATACTTTAACTGTATGTTTCTTATTTGAACAAGTCTTACTGATTTTGTTATTAGTTACCTTTGTGCCAGTGTTGCTGCGCTAATTTAGGGTCACGTTTTTTCTGGTGTCCTGCTGATTGGAGTTTAGGTTTGCAATGGGTTTACGATGGATTGGTGGGTTAGGTTTGATTGGTAAGGGTAATTGTTATTGTTCCGAAGGTGGTGCGGCAACGATAGTGATAGGGTGACAATAGTTACTCATAGTTTGATACCATGTTGAGAGGTGGTATATTAAAGTATTAATCAACCCCATTACACCCTCTTGAGAGGTGGAATATTAAAGTATTAATCAACCCTATTATACCCTTGTTTTATTAACATAATGAAGACAATATACAACGCATAATCTACCCTTGAGTAAACACCTAAACACTCCTTGAAATATCTGTGTGTGTGTGTGTGTAGATTTCAGTATTACAAAATAAATTAATCCAAATGGTTATTTTGCCTTATAGTAATCTAATACATATGCATAGTTTAATCCGAGGATCAGAACATGTTAACTTCTTCACTGAAATGGACAAAAAGTTTTTTTTATTTTCTTGCAATTGCAACAATTCTTCTTTTCCAAATAAGAAGAAAAGGAGCATGTGTATTCACACATCAAAAGAATACCCAATAAGGGTTTTGCAAGCCTCGAACCCATGAAACGTGGGATGAAAACCAAAATTTCCACTATTTCATTGAAGCAAAGTTGTTTTGTTTGAAGCGTACCAAGACTGTTGAATTTTATATGAACCTCTACACCAATAACACCTGTCATTAGTAAAGTTGGAATAAAGTTGGAATTCTTGCTTTTTCTCTTTAATAGGAATGGAGGGTTCAAACCCAAAAATGACTACATTTATCTTCATTTCACTTACCAATAGCAAATAAGTACTCAAAGAAATTGTCATAATACTAGCAACTTTTTATGGTAGCACGGTTTGGTTATCCCTTTAGACTGGTGGTTATTTCAAAATGTCTACTTCTTATATATTCTAATAGGGTTCACGTCAGTTACGTCATGGTTTATATTTGTTTATAATATTTCAGTGTTATGCAAGAAAATCATCTTTAGGATTGTTTATACTTGTTCTTCACTAGTAAAGAATTGTGTGACATTATTTAGTGATTTGGACAAACTTTCTCTTATTTGCTTATTCAACTTTATTGCCCTCTCATGTGGAGGGATATTTGGTTTGTCATTTGGTTGTAATTCATTAAAAGCCATTTTTACAACAATTTGTTGCTTTGTTCTTGAGAAGAGCTACCGGCCAACACTCGAGTTACCTGGACAGTGGTCCTTTCATAACTTGTTTTTTCTTCCGTCGAGGAATAGCTCTCGAATCATGTGTCAATATATTTTTGGTTTGTTGTTTTTTGTTAATGCACAAAAGCTCTGTAGCCTATGTTACATGAACTCGGTTGCATGTGTCAGGTGCGGTTATGTGTCTAAGAAGCAAATTCATCTAATTCCAATATCTAACGAAACGTGGATGCCGCAAAATATTCATATTGTTGATATCCTGCTTTTATTCCTAGGGTAAAATGATCTACAAGATTATACATGGCGCCAAAGAGTGTTTCTTGGGGTAAAATGATCTACATGGTACCAAAGAGTATTTCATGTGTAACATGGGAGTTTTTTTTAGAGAGATGTATTGTAAACTTAAATTACTAAATATATTTGTTTGGTGAATGTCTAATTAAACATGTTGGATACATATCTCATATCTTTATCCAAATGGATAATGTGGGATACATTTAGTTCATACATCTAGAAGAATTCATGTAACATAGCATAAATGCTTTAACTTTTTTTGTTTCTTACTTGCACAATTACTGAACTTGTTATTAGTTCTCTTTTGTGTGAGTGCTACTGCACTAATTTAGGGTCATGGTTTCTCCGGTGTCATGAAATCAACACACTAGTGTTCTCTACACTCTTGGCATAAAGTTTCTTTGATTTATTTCTCTTCTTAGTTTTGAGGCTCAAGTTCATCATTTCTCTGAGGAGGTCTCCTTTGACATTGGCCTAGCATATCTCTTAAACTACAATTATCAAACTATACAAAGATAATCTTCATCAGCTGGCATACTTCTTGAAAGAAGAGGAAAAAAGAGGATCTTCTTTATCTGGAAGAACTTCTTTTGTTGGCTATGATGCCCTTACTTAGAATTGAATCAAGATTTTAGTTGCAAAAAAAATATTTTGATGCAGATGCGTGGAGTTTATTTGGTAAAACTGAGAACTTGCTTTTAACAAGAACCATAGTTCTAATTTCTCGGTAATAGGAAAGAATTATGGATGTCCAGCAAAGGGCAACCTGCCTTTTATCCTCCTGCTTCTGAACATCAATGGGATACTATTATTTGTTCCTTTGTGCATTTTTTCTTTTGATAAAGTGTCACACATTATTCAGTCCATGGACTGACATGCTCTTTCAAGCTCATAAACTAGTTTTATGTTTTCATTCAAATGAGGATTTTATTTGAATTAAATTTATGCTGGTAGTGTGAAAAATTGAACATGTTTTGGAATCAAAACAAGCTAAGAGAAATATAATGTGCAAAAAATTGACAGCATTTACGAATAACAACGCAAATTGGCATATGTGCATTGGGGTTGGTGTTTATAATTGCTCTTTGGTTGCCATATTCCTTTTCCGAGTTATAGATAATCTCTTAGTTATTATGAAGATCCAAATGCAATACTTCATCAGATAAAGAAAACCTTTAAATAGAAATATCCTTCCAGTCCATTAAACTGGCAATTGGTAACTGTTTTTCTTGTCCTAACTAGACCTATGCCCACCCAGACACAGAGTGCCCTCACACACAATCTGTGTTTTTTCATTTTCCCCCCCTTTTCCTTCATTGTTCACCAAAGCACTCGATTGACAATTCCTGGATGACAATTTGTCATCATACTTTCAAATAGTGTATTGAAGCTTTTCCCTATCTAGAATACCTAAAATTTGCAAATGATGAGAAATTAACGATGCTAATATACTATTAGGGTGGTATGCACTTACGAGATTTTGCGATTGAAGTTGTCAATGTTTGTGGTAAAAGTTATGAAATATTTGAAATGTCAAATCAAAAGTTGTGGTTTATGAATTATGTGGTTTTTGGTTATGAAATTTTATGGTTAGATTTATGAATTTGTGCAGTTGCTGTTTTATGAATCTGTTTGGGTTTTTAATTATGAATCTTTGTGGTTTAGTTATGAATCTGTGGTGAAATCTCTAAAGTGCATATCATACAACTCGAACATGGGGTGTGTACTGTTTTCCCTGCTAGATAATTCAAATGTTGATACTTCAAATTAAAGTATTCAGTAAAAAAAGGTTGCTTTATGAAATTTTATTGTTTGGGGGTGTTAATTTTCTCAAATGATATTTAACGCACAAATGAAGCATAATTTTTTGATGTGGTGAATATTAGACAGGAAAAACTAACATCGGTTATTACTTGATAAAATTACTCAATAGCTAACAAATATTTATCAACAAACTAATTAATAACCATTATTTTAACCATGAAAGCAGGAACCAACTAGCTGAGTGTATATAACTGTTTGTGCATCTTCTGTCATTTGAAGTGTGTTCATTGTTTGGTATTCCTTGACTAGGTTAGGGGACAAAAATAATAAACGTAGATTTTGTATCAATCCTTATTGCCAAGTCTGGTAACTTTATCCTCAGTGTATTTTTGGTATGTAGATAATGTTATCCTCATTAAAAGCATGCCTGAGACATATCTGAAGGTTACAAATACGTTATCGACATATTCGTAGGTTTTTAAAGCATTTGAGGCTGTGATATCAGCATCCCTTACCTTCCTTGATATCCATCAATCAGTTATGCTAGTTGAGAAATATTGGGCAAAATCTATTTTACTCCATTGGGATATGGCCCTAGAGTGCTTCTCTCCCAACATTTAAAAATAGGCATTTTGCTTCTCCCTGGGTTTGGCCATTATGCACTTGACCTACCTACCATTCAAAATTCCATTCAAATTGTTGAAAGTTGTGACACTTATTTTGAGTGTCGACATAAAAAGGCCAAATTCAAGTTCTTATGCAAAAGGACAATACCCATACATTTCATTCTCCCCTAAAAATCTTATCTCCTAACTTTAGGAGAGGAAGGAGGAGGAAGAGCAGCCATCCCCTCTGTGCTCCCCCGCCACCATTGGCAGCCGTCCCAGCCTCCCTCACCCAAACCCCTAAAGCACCCCCACCATTGCCACCATCAACAACCTATGTTACATGAGCTCTTGTGGGACAATGTTATACAACGACTATAATAACAGCAAAGCGATACAACAACAATAGAGCAGCTATAACAATACACTTGCTAAAGTGAGACAACTGTATGAGCCTACTCTACTTGTCACCATATAACATTTGTTATATAATTGCATTGGACATTGTTATTATATGTATATTTTGTTTTCTTATTGCTATAAAATGAGTACAAGTGCTTTTTTGACACACTTTGTCATATGAAATACCATATTATCCGCAAAATACATTAAAATATAAAAAACATATCCCTTTTGCCTAGGTTTCATACCCTTCTATTAGAGGTTTGATGGGTCCAATCCTTAGTTACGCACCTGCTACCAAGTTCATATAACATAGCCTTACAGTTACCCAGCTACCATCGCCACCCCTTCTCCCATCTCTGGCCACCCTGCCTGCCTCCTCTGCTTTCCATCAGGTCTGAGAGCATCTTCTCACAATTTCTTTTGCAAATGTCTGCCTTCTTTTCAATCAGCTATAAGAAGCCCTCTATTAAAACCATTGCCCAGTCATAGGATTTTGATTGCAATCTGTAATAGCAAGTCTCAGCATCATTGAATCAGAACCGAACCCCCAACCTTCAACAATAGTGATCACAACTAGTGAATCACTGCCCCACCTTCAAATGAGGGTCCCTTTGTGGTGATCAATTTGTTGCTGCTGATTTTTAGAAATGAATAAATGTTGATCTTGTGTGCGGATCCATTCCCACCAAAATATTAAATGTTGATCATATTTGTATTATTAAATATTTGGTGTGTAATGCTTATATCTATATATGTTAATAATGTTGGGATCTCTTCACGTAATAACTTGAGCTTTTAGGTTGGATACAAAGTTTCTACAAGGTCATGTTCCATTTTCTATTAACGGAGTTGGCAATGCATTTTTGCCCAAACCACATGGGTGAGAGAATTGGCTATGTTTGAACACCAGTTGGGTGAATTACTCTATGGACAAATACTTCTCATGAGGTTTATGACAAGTACATATTATCTTCTCTGGTTCGAGAAATAACAGATACTTTCTCTTAACAGTGTTAATGGGAAATGTAAATTTACTTTATTATCCTACAGAACTGTCTGGTTTCAGAAATAACAAGTTCCCCATTATGAGAGTTACCTTGACGGAGTCAACGGTAAAAGTAAATTTACTTTAATTTTCTACAATTCCAAAAGAAAATTATCCTATTAACCTCATCACCTTCCCTCCTCTTTCAAACAACTCTTCTTCTCTGTCACTTTTTTATTTTTACAATACCATGCACCTCCATATAACGCCTGCCACCACCTACGTACCACAACCACCACCTTCCATCTCCAAGCCCCACCACCAACATGCACCACCATAGCCCTACCACCTTTCATCTGCCCTGATCACCCCCAATCCATACAAATGCAATAACCCTGCTGAAAATGTTGGGAAAGCTAAAGATTTCATTAGAAATACACAACCCCACGCACACATTAAACCCCATCAAAAAAATGTGGCATACCTCAAAATTCATTCAATCATATACTCCCTCCCTCCACTCACCAGCACGGCATCCCTCCGTCACACCACTTCCACAGCATCCATCATCATCTACCAAAAATATAAGCCCACACCCTACTCCATCTATGGTCGTTGGCCAGAACCTTACAAACCCATCACACCATTCTTTTCTCTCTATATTTAGATACGAACACGCACCATAAGGCATCGTCTGCCACTTTTTATGGTTTTCCTGCACAGATCAGTGAAAGTGATATTTGTCTTCAAAATAGACCTGTAACAGCACCCCTGAAGACATTGTCAATCGCTTTCATCCTTCTCTCTACCTCTGCAAAAGACACTTCCTCATAAACTCCAATGTTAACCCTAATTGGCATTCTCTCTGTCTCTCTTGGCGGCAATTGGAGCTACTCTACTTTATAGTTTCAGATCTCTATTGCCTCCACCACAGTTCAGATCACTCTCTGCGATCTCTGCAAACATGTTCTCAATCTTGTCATCGTTAGCAACATCAAGGATCTGGTGAGTGTTGCTGCAGTGATGGCTATGGATTGTCAGCAAAGGTGGCCTCTATGGTGTGGCAGTGATCGATGGGTTGTTGACGAACAGTAAGTTGTTGAGTTGAAAGGACGGTGGGATCGTTGTGCAGAGAGAAACAAAGCAAGGGGAGGGTGGTAGGGAGGGAGGGTTTTGAGAGAGGCAGGCAAAATAGAACTGGGAGTCTAAAGAAAGAGAAAAATAGGAAAAGGTGGGGGAAATCTGTGGTTGAAGAGAGGGACAAAGGGTTGTGTGAGGGAGTGGGTTGAGTACCGGCTGTTGGTGCACATGGTGGTTGGCGTGATATTGGAGAGATTGAGCAAAAGGAAAGAAATCAAGAGAAAAATATAATTAAAATTGGTATTCAAAAAGAAAAAAATTATTTGTTGGCGTCACCACATCCCGTTAGTTGGCTTAACAGTTGACCAATGGAGGGCGCAATTTGTTATGCGATTTGAAACCTCAATGGGCAGGATGTATTTTCCAGCACCCGATGGAGTGAATTGCATTTGTCAGAAACCTCAACGGGGGTTATTGTAATTTATCCAAAATTCTTTGATTTCTCAAAAAAAGATGGTGATTTATTATCATATGGTGGCGATTTTAAATGCATTGGAAGAAAAAACAGACGAGAATTATCAAATCCCATTCGGGTTAAGAATAAAGTGATCTCCTGTTGTGCTGAATTGAAATTGGTTACTTGCAGTTTCCAATGTCATTTTAGTTTTCTCTCTCATTTTTTTTTTTTTTTGAAAATTTCCTCTAATAGGTATCGTGCCATTACTAGTGCTTACTATAGAGGAGCTGTTGGTGCTCTGCTTGTTTATGACGTCACTCGACATGCTACGTTTGAAAATGTTGAGAGGTGGTTGAGGGAGTTGAGGGATCACACAGACCCCAACATGGTTGTAATGCTTATCGGCAACAAATCCGATCTCCGACACCTTGTGGCTGTCTCAACCGACGAAGGCAAAGCGTTGGCCGAGAGGGAGTCGCTCTATTTTATGGAGACTTCTGCACTTGAAGCAACCAATGTGGGAAATGCATTTACAGAAGTACTTTCTCAAATACACCGGATTGTGAGTAAGAAAGCAGTTGAGGCGGGTGATGAGGGCGCCACTTCGGCTATTCCATCTAGAGGACAGACAATTAACGTCAAAGAGGACGCGTCTGCTTGGAAGAAAATTGGGTGCTGTTCAAGCTAGGGTTTGTATTTAAATTGCGTGGATGAGTGTTTCTGCTCCCACACTCGGTCATGGTCTTCTAACCACATGAATACGTAGTGTATTTTCGGGGGGGAGTTGCTAAATGCCCACACATCTTTGCTGAGTACGTCCACCACATGCATTGAGACACTTGTGCACAATGCATAAATATTTGTACTTATGAGTGTACACAGCAATAAAGTGTGTATTTAGAATATTCCGTATTTCCACACAAAAAAATTGTACTTTTAAGGTAAGAGCACACATTAATCTGCCTGTAGAATGTGGAAACAAGGTGGTTAGATGTGTTAGAAATGCTATTGAAAAGGATTGGTGCAAGGAAGTTGTAATATTAACTAGATACAATGGGGTTTGATCATTCTACCCATTCATATAGTTACAATGATCAGGTATTGTTTTTGAACACTCTTCACAGTTTTATGCTCTGCATGTGCATGTTATATAGGATGCTGGTGTAAGTGTAACTGAATTTTTGAATTATAGATTAAAGGGGCACTCTGGTGCAGGAAGTTCTTGCATATGCAGGATTCGAAGAGAGGGGCAGACCGCGATGAGTGTATTATACGAAATCTTATTTTGTATTTGCAAAAATTTGTTTTTACTTCGTAAACCCGTAACCTATAGGTTGCACGGTGACTGTTTCTTTGAACATTCTAGTAGAATCTTAAGTTTGTGTTTGGATCATGAATTTGCGCAGCGATTTAGCAAGGAAACGGAAAAGGATAGAAAACTAAACAAATAAATTTAGTTTTTTCAAGTCATTAATTTTTTTAGTACTTTCATTTATCCATTTTCTTTTCATCCAAAATTTTATGATCCAGAAATATTTTAAAAATAAACTTGACACCCAGGCTTGGACCCAAGATTTTAATCCTTTAAAAACCTGTGAAGTAACTTGATTATAACTAAAATTGGATCCCCGTTTGGAATGATGACTTATTTACTTATTTTATTTTATTTATATTTGTTGTATTAAATGTTTTTATGGTTTATTAAAATACAAATAAAGAAAGTGTTAAATAAAAAAATAATTTATATGAAAAAGCAACTTGATTAAATGTTTTTTATCATTTATATCCCTCTTATGAACTTGCACGAATTTTCTGCTAGAAAAAAAATGAAGTGAGAATATAATTTGCTTCTCTCACTCCGTCTTATCTTGTTTGAATTTGATTATATTAACTAATTATTTTTTTATGCAATATATATGTATAAAATTTATTATTAAATAGAAAGAGAGGGGGAATGAGAGAGAAGGAGATGAATATTTTAAAAAGAAAAATGCTAGGGAAAAATAAGTCTTATTAAAAATTAGAGTTATAGTAGTCATTTTGTTGCTCACTTTTTATTTAAATAAAAAGTGACAAAAAAATTATATATAAATTTTAAAAATTACAAAATTAACTATTTTTTCAGACATCATATATATACATATATAATACGAACAAATCTTGAATGGAAAATAAAGAGAAAATTTGAATTTGAAATAAAGAGAGCAAAAAGTAGGTGTATATGAATGAGAAAAAAATTAAATTTTAAATGAAAAAAGAGAAAGAAAAGTGCTAATTAGTGAGAAAAAAATAAAGAAGGAGATGTCATGTAGGACACATATCATATCAATACCATTGTCTCTTGTAAGATAGATTAGTCCCTATTGCTAATATTTTTATGGGAAAATTAGGGTTAGGTCTCATTTGGGAATTCCTTTATGGGTTTAGTCCCAAAACAAGAATAGTTTTGTAATAGGTCCCATTTTTTATTTTTTCTTCCTAAAATACCATCAAATTTTGAATCCACCAAAAATTAGGAAACACGTTTCTTCTTCTTCTAAACAATCAAACAACAAATAATCAAAACTAATAAAAAAAATAGCTGAACAAAATTTGATTCTTTCTGTTCGCCTTTGTTATCTCCGCATTTATTGTGCTTTTATCGTATCATCTCAGATCATTTATTATCGATTCGCACCACATTCGAAGCATTTGAAGAAAAATATAAAGATGAAAAAATTAATCTAAAAATGAGACATATTTACAACCTGCTTAAGATGGTCCACTTCAACAAATTGTTTCATATGTATCATTTTTTAAAATGAAACATCAAACAGAAAATGAAACAGCCAACAAAAATAATATGCAAAATGAGACATTCAACAGAAAATGATACAGCCAACAGAAAATGATACACCCAGCATAACATGATACACCAATCAGTTTCCTTGTTATGCTTGTATCATTTATAGTAAATAATGATACACAAGTTATAATTTTTCGACTATGTTATGATTTTTATTTGAATTATTTCGTAGTGTTATTATAAAAAAAAATGATGTTCAGTTTTTAAACATATAGTATCATTGTATCATTTTCTGTAAGCTGTATTTGTAGTTATTGTATTTTTTTCTGCAAATTACTCAATTTCCGTTTGAAAATGGTATTATAATAGATTACAACGAAAAAATCTTTTCATCGAAGAAAATGCACAACCAAATATTAGAATTGAAAATGAACAACCAAATATTAGAATTGAAAATGAAAAGCAAAAAAAAAAAACTCAATAATGAATTAAAGTGTAAAATAATAGATGAAAATGCAAAACAAACATGAAAATGGCGTTAAAACTTACATGATAAATAAATTTATGAAATATTTTATATCTGCACTAAGATTTTCAGATGCAATACAGTATACGCCGATCAATAATAAAACAAATAATTAAATCCAAACTCATGACATGATATAATACAATTAGTCAGGAAAAGATTCTGTCAATAATGGAAATGTGAAATAAAAATGAATATTTATTGCAAATCATAATCTTTTATTTTTTGTGTAATTTTAATTAGAACAGATAAGGGTATAATGGTCCATTATTTACTAGAAATTTCAAAAAAGAACTTTATAGAATACTATACTTTTGATGAGAACTAATCCCCAAGCACCTCATTAAAAGAAGACTTATCCCTAATTTACGCTATTTTTAGTATAAGTCTTATTATCAACTGATAATAGAGTTTTAGTCCCGTAATAATTTTTTTTCATAATTTAAGTCCTATGCAATAAGTAATACATTTATCAGTTCATAAAATCGAAACATTAGTTAAATGAAAATGTATTACTTCTAATTTTCAACAGTTATGATAGATTGATAAATGTATCACTTGAATTTATGTGCTTGTCCAAAACGAAAAAAATTAACTCTTAAATAGGAACAAATTAGATATAATAAAATTATTTCAAATTTAATAGGAGTAAATCTCTTAAAATAAAAGTTGTGAGTTTAAATTTTTTATGTGGTCTAAAAAAATGACTAATCTTTAAATTTTTCATATTTTTTTTAAAATAATGTCATATTTTTAAATATAATTTTTACTTATAACAAATTTAACCTTATTTAACTAATTTGTGGCAAAGTTAGTTACATTTTTTGATTAAAGATTCTAAACTTCATAACTTTAAATATATAGATATGTTATTAATAAAATTAATATTTTTATAACCCTACTTGTTGAGATTTAATAAATAAGATCTACATTGAACTTAAAATTATGTAAAATCAAATAAACCGATAAATTTCTTTGTTACAGGCCTAGAAATTTCTTTGTTGCGCACTAAAAAATTCTTGTTGTTAATTGAAAATTTTCTTGATTCGAAAATTTTTTCATTTTATATTTTTTTCCTATGTAAATAGTAATAGTGTTTAAAATTTTAAAATTGAGAAAAATATTGAAAAGCAGGTTGGTAATTTTTTTGATTTTTAAAATTTACAAATAAAGTTGAATTAAAAAAAACAATTTAAGCACTTAAAAACTATCAAGTTTATAGTTGTTTTTTTTTTTAATGAAATTGCATATTAAATATAGATCTTGCTTAATAGATCTTGTTAAATTCGTTCGAAAAACACAAATTTTATGAAACATAAATTTATACATTGAAAATAATAAAAACTTAAAATTTGTAATAAAAAATAAACTAACTGGTTACATCATTGTTAAATATGCATGTTGAGTGTCTAAGTGAAGAGAGATTTTATATGCAAATGAGTATATAAAGAACAGTAAAATGTGATGAGATATTTCTTTTAAAAAATATACTTTTGAAACTATTTTTTGTAAAATTTTTATATTTAGGACCTCTATCAAAAAGACTCCAAAAATTAAAATAATTGAAAAAAGAGAGAGAAGTGGGTTGAAAGAGGATAGAGTGCCACACATGAGAGAGAGTGCTAACTTTTAATAAGATTTTAAGAATTTTGAAAAACATCTACATTACTATATATTAATATAACATGAAAAGGAAGGATTAATTTAAGACTACATTTTATTAATTTTTCATTAATTTTGATGCAAAATATTTAAGTTCTTAAATTATAAGAATGAATTATGTATCTAAGTTTGAAATGTATAATATTTTTTATAAATGTAGTTGACCAAAGTATTCATATAAAAATATCATATATAATTTAAGAATAATAAAAATTAAATAGTGAGATGTCTGGATTTAGTATGAACTAAATTGAGTAGTATAAGAATATTAATATTTAAATTATAGTTAGTTAAATCGATATAAGGTCAACTTTAAAATTATTTTATTCCCATAGTTAGATGTGCATTAAAAAAATAAATAATGTGCAAACCTAGTAATAAATCCTTACTATGTATGGCTAAATACATTATTATTATTATTATTATTATTATTATTATTATTATTAAATTTTAAGAAACAATGTTTCTCTTAAATTCTTTAAATTCTTTAATCACAAGAATTGTGAATATTTGATGAATTTAGTTCACTTAAATGTACATAAAACTAAAACTATAAGATTAATTTAATTTTTTAATTATATTTACTATTCTGATATCAAAAAGGGTGCAAGTTATTTTTGGTGTGCAGAAATAATATGCACAATTCAAGACAATTACCCTTGACGTATGCTAAATAATTCAGAAAAATTTTAGGCTAGGTTCTTTTTTTAGTAGTAAAGTAAGTTTTAGTCCAATTAAATCTTTTTTAATGGGATTAGTCTCCCTACAATTTTAATAGTACCCTAAAATACCCCCATGAACGTAGTATCTACAAATTTGAAACTTTTGAAATTCTCGCGTAAGTCTTTCCAAATCTTTCCAAATCAACACACTCGTTTCCGAAGATCGTGTCGGTACTAAAGGACCCAAATATTTCGTTTATTCTACCCAAAAGAAATCTTCTTATGAGTTCATACAATTGCGACACTCCCTTTTCACGAATCAAGGATGATCGGTTGATGCTCGAGTAAGAAGACGCATACAGATCTGTGAAGTTAATGATAGATTTAAGATTTTATTATTCCATGTTTTGCTTTAATTGTTAAGATTTAGAATTTATGGTTTATCCATTCATAACTAATAAATGCAAAGTACAGATTTTGAAAAAAATTAATAGAACAAGCCAGTATCGTAACAAATGTGTTGCAAAGTAGTAATTGATACATTTATCAGTTACATATGTGCTGTAGTACTTTAGGAAGTGTGTTACAAAGTATCTAACTAATACATTTATCAGTTATATATGTGCTACGGTATCTTAACAATTGTGTTGTAGCGTAGTAATTAATACATTTATCAATTACGTATGTATTGCGATGTCACACCCCAAACTCCGGGTCACGCGAAAGCCCACGAACAACCATCAGAACCACCCAACACAAACGGAAGAAGACTAAAAAGCTCAAACGAGACTAAAACCTTTGTAAAAATATATTACCGAGAGTTATTTAATTTAGCACAAAAGACTACGGTTACGGCCCTAAAAGTAAGCCTTTAAAACAAAATCAAATTTTTTTGAATAAAGAAATAACTTTTTGAAAAAGATACAAGCCGTTCCATTTAAAAATTTCGTTTGTAAACCGTTGAACCCAACAACGTAAAACGTAGTAAGAAATTACGAAAAACAACAACCAATCCACGGTTCTCTCGAAAGCATAAAATATGCATACACCCATAAGAATTACATATACATTACAACATGTTATAATCTAATATGAAACATATACAGAAAGGTATAAACTACCTAACAGAGACCAACAATAGGGTCTGTCATCAGCCACCTCCGGGCACCAAGGTCAACCTATAGAATCACGTTCACCTGAAAAATATTTTACAACAAAATTCCACACCGTGAGCTGAAACCCAATAGAAATATACTATAAAACTGTAAAACAAGATATGCAATCACATAGCATAAAGACTCAACCACGGGAGCCAAAAAAGTTTTTAATCCTGAAAATCACAAATTTTTCACCAGGCTAACACGAGCCTCAAAACGGTCTTTTATCATAAAATCCCAAATTTTTATCCTTAAAATCATGCATATCAACAATGCAGGTAACGTTTCCACAGTTAAAGAAAAGCAGTAACCAAAACGTTTTCCACTCGGATCACATAATCGAGGAAAGAGAAATGAATCCTATGTACAGACTCCGTCACAAAGGGACAGAGGTAACAACTATAGACTCCTGCTCATTACCTAATCCTTGAATCATTTAAGACCTGATAGGTAATGACAAGTTCTATACGGAGCCACCATAACATAACTGCTTAATTTACAGGCCTGAAATTCGAGGGTACAAAGCACCCACCACTTAATTTACGGGGACTAACCCGAAGGTACAAAGTACCTACTCTGCGCACGTTTTCAGACTTTCACCGAGGGCGACTTATGCCAAATACCCGCTATCCCGGTACATCTAGAGAATCATTTAAAAACTAACCTGTAACTCGACTACGAAAATATTTTCACAATTTATACATTAAACATGTATATAGATCCATCAATCAACATGGAAATCAAACAAAAACATTATCAAAATATTTTTTTCCATTTCTAACACAAAAAACGTTTCAAAACTGAGACTCAACCCCAAGGGTTAACTCCAAACCTTCAAAACACAAAGTGTCGAGATTTTCACAAATCTGTCCTTTTCAAAACCATCATTTGAAAATCAGATATCCACAAGTCTAATATCATGTAGTAAACCAAGAATAGCGTAAAACATACTTTTTACTCAAAAAATAAGGTTTAAACATAAAACATGATATTTGAAGCATTTCAACCGGTGAAACAGTATATAATTGCACGTAGCACCCTTAAATAATAATATAGTTAAGGATCCTACCTCGGTGAGCCAAAAGCTCGACGTCTCGCAAATAGAACCTTGACGAAACGGGATTCTGTCCGGATAAATGTGAAGCCCCCGGCACCGACATCAAGAATCCACTGTTCGATTGCTGAAAATCGAGCCATGGGCCGATCAAAATCTAGAGAGAAAGCAGAGAAAATTGAAACTTAACTTAGAAGCTTACTTTTCCAAAATATCTCCAAGAGCTTGATATTTATAGAATTTCGCGCCAAGAGCCTAGGTTCTTTTTTTAAAAAAGAGCAGGGGTGTGGCAAAGAGTTATGTCGGTAGGAACATGTCTTTCACGCGTACCTGGATTTAAGCTCACATATCCACCTTAAACATCACCAAGGTCAAGAGTTAATTCTAACTCCATCAATACTTAAATCATTTTCAAAATAAAATAAGTCAGGGTCTCACATGCGATATCTTAACAATTGTGTTGCAGAGTAGTAACTGATACATTTATCAGTTACATATGTGCTGTAGTATCTTAACAATTATATTGCAGAGTAATTACTGATACATTTATCATTTGATACTGTGCTGTAAAGTTTTCCAAAACTGGTCGTCTGCTGGATTAATACATGAATTATGAATCATTCGAAAAGAGTCATTTTACATTATTTAATCACAAAAAACACTCAACTATCATATTTAACCTACTTTATTATTAAAA
Source organism: Heliamphora pulchella (assembly GCA_032270985.1). Lineage (NCBI taxonomy): Eukaryota > Viridiplantae > Streptophyta > Magnoliopsida > Ericales > Sarraceniaceae > Heliamphora > Heliamphora pulchella. The sequence continues at coordinate 3,154 of JAULJZ010151395.1, read as the reverse complement.
CAAATTTTTCACAGAAAGAAACACAAATATGACTTTAAAAAATATAATTATATTTACGATGTAATACCAATAAAATTACATACAATACTAAAATTTATCGAGATATAATTACACATAAATAAAAAATAAAAAAACAACTAGTTAATTGGGACGAAAGGCCAATAAATCAAATTAAAGCAATAATGGAAGAGACAAGTCTGTTATACAAAATGATAGAGAAGACTTCACATCGTGTAAAACTGCTTAACGATGATTATTTGTGTTTAACTTCAAAATAAAAGAAAACATTTTCAAATTCAAAAAAATATATATTTTTCATACCAGTTTTTCATGATTTCGGGATAAAAAACTCATAACTGATTGCTAAAATTTAATTCTCAAAATATGACATTTCTATACCAATTTCACCGTTTCAGGATATCAATCAACCAACTAGATGATGAAATCATGGTTTAACGAAAACAGACTCCATAAATTTTGATTATTTTAATGGCTAAACAGGTTGGCATATTTGACAAGAGCATGGATGGTATTTTAGACCAAGATTTCATTATATTTTAAAAAAGAATTAAACACAAAACATGAAATTTGACAGGACTAAAACTCTTACAGTTTTCTAAAAATGACTATTTATTAATTAAATCAATATTATTTTTTAAAGTGAATAGTATTAAAAATAGAGTAAATAAATGTAGTAAAATAGTCAAACATCTTTTAAAGTAAATCTGTAGATTAATTTGAAAAATTAATCTTCATAAAAAAATAAAAAAAATTAATGTAAATATATACATTTTTTTAATTCAACATAATCTGACATGCGCATGTGCATTAACAAAGAAACAAATTAATATAAAATATACATCCGCATCGTTTGGCAAAAAGCTAAAAGCTAAAAAAGATAAAAAATCTCGTTTGAAAATCTAAATATTTTTTTAGCCTTTTTGGTGTTTACATAAAATAATTATATATATATATATATAATCAAAGATAAAAAAAGAATCCAAAATCTTGGTCTAATAAACATACGAAAGCAGTACAAAAATTTAAACAACATGCTAAACAATTATCATGCTTATGTTTACCAAATCCTAATGCATTTAAAATTGTAGAAACAGATGCCTCTGATATTGAATATGGAGGAATTTTAAAACAATTATATCAAAACAAAGAACAATTGGTTCGATTTACAAGTGGAGTATGGAAACCTACCCAAGTTAATTATTCGACAATTAAAAAGGAAATTTTATCAATAATTTTATGTATCACGAAATTTGAAAGTGATTTGTTAAATCAAAAATTTTTATTAAAAATTGATTGTAAGGCTGCTAAAGATGTTTTACTAAAAGATGTTCAAAATATTGCATCAAAATAAATATTTGCTCGTTGGCAAGCTATATTATCTATATTTGATTTTAATATTGAATTCATTAAAGGATATACTAACTCTCTGCCAAATTTGTTAACAAGAGAATTTTTGCAGAGTTCTAAAGTTCCTTCAATATTTATGATGACTAAAGAAAAAGGTATAATGAGTGATCTTCTCCCTCGTAATCCAACACGAGCACAGTCAATGAAAGGTGCTCACACCTTCCAAAACACTAAAGCACAACCCTATTTACCCAATGAAACCCTATTTTCTATTATCCCACTCGAAAAAGAGGACTATCAAATGGTAGTTGCAAAGAGTGATCATGAAAAGCCCGCGACATTGCCCAAATAATTTAAAGATACCTTCCGCCTAAATGGTTTTATATTTCTGAAACTGGTACGCCTAATCATTTATTTTATGAAACAATTTTAATAGAATCTGGTTCTATTAAAATTCAACATAATTCAAATGATGATGGAAAAACTATCAGTCATTCTAAATGTATTATACAAAAAATTATTTTTAAAAGTCAATGGGGTCGAGACAATGATTTTAATAAACATTTTAAAAATGATGCCATTTGTCCTAAAACATATAATTTTTATGATTATCAAAGAGCCTTTCAAAATTTATTCTATTTTCAAAATGAAGTCATGAAACACTCGTGGTTTGTTAAATTTTGTAATAATTTTGAATCTTTTTTACCTTATTGGTTTCATACTTTGTGGATCCAATTTGGTTCTCATCCTAATATTCTCCCTTCCATTCTAAAACAATCTAATGTGCATTATTGTAAATTCACAAATTCTTTAAACCCAACTCTTCTTCATTTTTATGTAGATTTCTCCCTTCCTTGGTTGCTCCAATGGAAGTTTTCAATCTGTATTGATACCCAAATTTCTCATCTTGCCCACGAATTTGCCTCTCGCTGGTGGGATAAATTTGAAATCCCAAAAGAGTATTATCCTGATACTCTTAAAACCTATTTTCTTAAATGAAATGCTAAGAATGCTCAAAAGACTAAAGTTGTTAATACTTCTAAACCTTCATATGCTTCTAAACTTGTTTCTTCATCATCCCCTAAATCTACTATATCTTCTTCATCCGACATTTTAAATTTTAACATTGCTTCTATTCGTGCTAAAGTTATTGATTGCAATCCTTTCTTAAAAAATTCTAAAGACGCTTTGCATAAAGCCATCCAAAAAGAATTAATGTCTCAAATTGTTCAAAAAGATTTATTGGGTGAAGAACCTGAAGAGGATTTTACTCAAGAAAACGTAGATAATTGTTTTGGAATAAATTTAGAAATTGATTCTGCTTTTTTGTAAAGTTAGAAGGAAATTAAAAATTATTTTCAAAAATATTATTTTTATTCTCCAATCAAATTTTTCAAAGATTGTCAAAGTGTAGTCATTCTCCCGCCAGACGTTATAATGCAAAGAATAAGATTCCAAAGTCTCTCGCAATTTCTGCCAGACAATGCAGACTAAAGGCTGTCAAATTTCCAATCAATTTCCAAAGCCACAGACGTGTCATCATGATTCTCCTCCAAATTCGTCCATCAACAATAAAAGTAATCGCTACAGAGTGACTGTAGCCATTAGATGCCCAAATAGTGCCGACAAGGAACTATGACCAACAGTATTACATCCATTGTCAATGCAAACACTGCAATCCTCCAACAAGTCCGCAAAGAATATGACGTAGGAATCGTCATGGCTGTTCAATACAACACGCAGAAGGTAGAGGAACACCTGCAATGGATCAAAGAAGCTTGGGCCA
>JAULJZ010151394.1:0-55146 GCA_032270985.1 Heliamphora pulchella | reverse complement strand
TTTGTGGGTGGTTGAATAGTGTGATTATCCTTCCTTGGTGAGAATTAAATGTTGGGACATATGAGTGTGGGCCCATTCGCCCATGGCTCCTTGGAGAACCCGTTTGTTTTACCAAGTAAACCCGAGCATTTGGTTGATGTCTCTGAAGATGTAGTTTGGTTAGCATGGAATGTCGATAGTTTTAGTTCTCATTGAGTGAGATCCCTAAGGAAGTTTAGCGATTGAGTTATTTACGTGATGAAATTCTCGAATATCAGCTATGTGAGATTCCTATGAGAATGCAGGACCATAATTTAGTTGTTACCCTTTTAATCAGGAGACTGTGTTCGGAAATGTGTTGGAGGTATGAGGTTTAAAAAGAACATAGAAGGGTTCGATGATGTAGCTGGCCTAGTTCTGAGATGGCGTGTTTTAAGTATGATATGCCTGGAGATTGCTTGTATTCGACCATAGGTTCACAGAAGGGTATGTTGTTGTTTGCTCAAGGAAAATGAAGTGTGCAGTAATAAAATTCGGTAGTATACTGTCACGGCCCAAACTCTGGGCCACGTGAAACATCAAAAAACAAGCAACAACAACCCAACTCGAGGATGCACTCTCAAAGATAAACCATACATGCATTGTATAAAAATGCCAAACGGCAACATTACATAAAGCTCCAACGCCAAAAGCTTACACTACACGACTCCAACACCGAAAAACATGTATTAAGCATATATGATACAAAAGAAACAAAAGGAAAACTACAGATCTTCCACCTCCTCAGCAACCCAGATCACCCTACACGATCGGTACCTGAAAACATTTGTCCCACACCGTAAGCCAAGGCTCAGCAGAAACTAGGCAAGCATGCAATATAAACAAAATATGCTCAGAAATTCAAGTGCAGTTTTTGATTCTCTTCCAAGCCATTAAAAACAATTTCACATGCAAGGAAAAGCGAGAATACAAACCATATTTTGACCCACACACAGGAGTCTAGAAAATAGTTAAAAAGGGTTTTTAGATTGCGATTCACACGACTCTAACAACAATTTGAAAATTGGTCTATCCGTCCCATAATGCAGTTAATGCAAGCAATCTAACATGCGCGTCTTCTCGGCCTCTCGCCGAGGGACCGCCGCCCCACATACACGTCTTCTCAGCCTCAAGCCGAGGGACAGCCGCCCCAACGTATGCATCTTAACGGTCTCGAACCGAGGGACTGCCACCCTAATGCATGCATCTTAACGGTCTCGAACTGAGGGATTGCCGCCCTAGCGTTCGCCGAGTTAACCAGGGTTAACATCTACAGAACTACACATTCTTCCATCTCGCTTCATCCCACATTCAAACCTAAGCCAGGATTTAATGCATAAACCACATACCAACGCCACGTTTCACAAATCGCATAACATGCCTATAAAACCCTAGGTATTAAAGCATAAACCACGTTACACATAACACTATCATCTTTTGTAAATCACATTACATAATCCATGCATAATTAAACCATAGTTATATCGTGCATAAGCCAGTTATAAAAGCACATAGCCACATATAACCTCGCACCACGACACTACTTGTCACATAACCCAGAACCAACTCATGTGACATACGCACCCGTCATTCACTCACCCAGAACGACTAAGAACCCACAAACCAAGCTTAGCCCGAAGGCCAACTCTAAACCCAAAACCACACGGTTCACAACCCAAGACCTTTTCCCGATGGAAACCACGGGCCCAAACACTCAACGCATAACAAGCACCCACTCTCACCAACTCTTCAACCCCGAGGATGGCATCAACACGAACACACGAGGCCACAACCCGACCCCCAAACCACCACGCCACCAGCCGAACCCCCAAAAGGAATCCACTGGTATTTGAATCGACTAATCCCATTTATCAGTCAATTTAATACCATAGGACACCAATTGGAAACCAAGAAACCAACCAAAACCACCAAAAACACACCCCAGCACTTCAGTCGACCGAACCCAAGCCCCCAGTCGATCGAAGACCACACTAGAAACCACAAAAACACCACAGCGCACGGTTCAGTTGACTGAACCCATAGGTTCGGTCAACCGAACCCAAGATCGAAGCTTCAGTCAACCGAATCCCATGATTCAGTCGACCGAACCTCAGCAAAACTCGATTTCGAGCTACGGGTTCAACCCTCCAAGCCTCGAATCAACGCCTCCGAACACCGATTCAACAACCGAAAACACTCACACATCTAGACCTAACACCGAGACCTCTAAAGAAACCCCCGACACCCAATTCCATCCACAAAAATCACCGAAAACGAGTTTTATACCCCAAAAACCCGTTTTGATACAAAGTCAGATCTACAGAGATCTAACCGGTAAGAAGACACCCGATTATCCATAGCACCCGTATACTACATACAGGTCGAGAATCCTACCTCGTTGGGCCAAAAACCCGATGCCTCGATCTACGCGCAAAATCGAGCTTCACCGAAATCAAAATCTATTCAGATGGTTGCATAGCCCTCGATGCCGATACCAAGAATCCATAGTCTAATCGTCAAAAACTGAGCCCCGGGCCCCCGAGAACTTAGAGAGATGGTAGAGAGAAAATAGAAAACTTAGGAGTTAATTTTCAGAAAATATCTTCTGAAAATATCTAACTCCAGATATTTATAAGTCTCCAAAATATCTTCTTTTTTAAAAAAATTTTGAAAGTCGCGTCATAACACCCTACGATCTCGAGAACCTTCCCCGCATGCATCTCTACCCTCAAACATGCATCAAAAATAGTAAAACATGCTAAACGGAAACACACAACGTGCATCCGAAAACTCTATAAAAAAAAACAGGTCAGGGTCTCACAACTCTACTCCCCTTAAAAGAATTTTGCCCCCGAAATTCAACTCAAGGTCAATAGAAACAACCCGGTGATCACAATCAATCCAAGTACACGAGATCGTCAGTAAAACCATTCCTAGGATAGAATCAATAAGGTCAGGCATCCTAAACAATGGCCAACTATCTCAGGACACGAGATCTATAACACACCCCAAACAGAAGCGACAAGGAAATCGGCCCACTGCCTGCATGCTCAAAAAGTACCTCTGCTCGCTGAAGGCATATCAGCATCCTCCTGAACGACCGGTGCCCTCGAAGAATCGTGAGCTGTAAGAGAATACACTTGGGGCACTCCCACTCTGTCATATCCACCTATACTCGGCACTGTCTGCTGTCGCACCGACTGAACTAAAGTTCCCCTTTCCGTCGATTGGGAAACCTAAATGTAGAAGGCCGCTGTCGGTACGTAGCTGAACTTGGAACATACGAACGCTCTGGTGTGCCCACTATACTCGGCGTACCCTCTCTCTGGGGACAAATCCTGCAGATGTGGCCAGTCTGACCACATTCAAAGCAAATCTGTGACTCCCTCCCCTGTGAACCCCGGGACTACCTCGGCTGCGGGCAATCCACCATACGATGTCCAGGCTGCCTACACCGGTAACAAATCAACTCTCTATGCTCTGACCTCCCAGAAGAAGCCACTGATGGTGCTGGTGCAGAGAACTGCGGTGGTAACCCAGATAGCTAAAAGTTAGTACCAGAAGGCCTCTGCCTCTTGTCAGAACGTCCACCAGTCTGTGTCTCAGTCCCTCCCTACGATGTCCTGGCCTCCCTCGAAGCTCGAGTCTCAGCCAAAGCATTCTCAACCCTCGCCGTTGCCTCCACCAACTGTCTGAACACACGATACCCCATCACAGCCACTCGCTCCTTGATCACCGGCCTCAAGCCCCGCTCGAACCTCATCGAAAGAAACTCGTCTGTGCACTCCACCTCTGGTGCAAACCAAGACAAGCTCGTAAACCTGGCCTCATACAGCATGATGTCCATAGCCCCTTGGGTAAGAGAATAGAACTTCTTCCTGAACAAGTCCCTCCTCAAAGCTGGGAAATATCTCTTCAGAAAGACTCAGGTAAAAGCTACCCACGTGGCCCCCACTGTAGTCCTGCCATATCTCCACCACTGATGAGCATCGCCCCTCAACTGAAAAGTGGCAAATGACACCCGCAACTCATCCTCCTCAATCTGCAATGTATCCAGAATCGGAGTCACCAACTCCAGCCACTCTGTCGCTACAAGAGGATCAGGATCTCCTGCAAAGGTAGGCAGATCCATACGCCAGAACTCCCGCATCGTAACTGTAGCCCTCGCCTCTGGTACTGTCTCTCTCTCCCTAACCGTCTCACCCCTAGCAACCAGCTGCTGGATAGAACCAACCAGCACACGCAACAGCACCGTTGCGTCCATCGATCCCTGGGGAGTATTAGCATCCCCAGCATCAGGGATAGGAATATCCCCTTGGCCAACAGCACGGCCACGACCTCGACCACGGCCTCGCCCTCTCCTCGCCGACATCACTTCTATATGAAAGAAAACAGCTCATAAGATGCAACACATGGCATGAACATAAACGCTAAACACCTAGCATGCTAACACATAGCCACGTAGGTTCATGCTAAACAACCCCACATACCGAGGAGAATCGACAAGAATGACGTGTCAATCTGGATAACCTACTCAGATTCCCTGCTAGAAATCATGTCAGCTAAACGAGTTTCTAACTTGGCACCCAAGTTTGTTAATCCAAACGCCCAAAGGCAGGACTAATCAATCCCACAATTCAACACCCATGCTCACTTATACACAATATTCACGTATGACCCGCATGTTATCACATTCATGCTATCAAGACATTTAAACACATGCAGTCAAGCACACCCAATCAATCTCACATGGGAACGCACCCTCTTTCGACGGCTCATAGGTATTCGAACTCATAGCTCTGATACCAAGTTGTCACGCCCCAAACTTCGAGCCACATGAAACATCCAAAAACAAGCAACAACAACCCAACCCGAGGATGCACTCTCGAAGACGAACCATACATGCATTGTATATAAATGCCAAACAGCAACATTACATAAGGCTCCAACGCCAAAAGCTTACACTACACGGCCCTAACACCGAAAAGCATGTATTAAGCATACATGATATAAACGAAACAAAAGGAAGACTACAGATCTTCCACCTCCTTAGCGACTCAGATCGCCCTACACGATCGATACCTAAAAACATTTATCCCACACCGTGAGCCAAGGCTCAAAAGAAACTAGGCAAGCATGCAATATAAATAAAACATGCTCTGAAATCTATGTGCAGTTTTTGATCCTCTTTCAATCCATTAAAAACAATTTTACATGCAAGGGAAAGCGAGGATACAAACCATATTTTGACCTGCACACAGGAGTCTAGAAAACAGTTAAAAAGAATTTTTAGATCGCGATTCACACGACTCTGACAACAATTTAAAAATTGGTCTATCCGTCCCATAATGCAGTTCATGCAAGCCATGTAACATGCGCGTCTTCTCGGCCTCTCGCTGAGGGACCGCCGCCCAACATATGCGTCTTCTCTGCCTCAAGCCGAGGGACCGCCGCCCCAACGTATGCATCTTAACGGTCCCAAAGTGAGGGACTGCTGCCCCAACGCATGCATCTTAACGGTCTCGAACCGAGGGACCGCTGCCTCAGCGTTCGTCGAGTTAACTAGGGTTAACATCTACAGAACTACACATTCTTCCATCTCGCTTCATCCCACATGCAAACCTAAGCCAGGATTTAATGCATAAACCATGTACCAACGCCACGTTTCACAAATCACATTACATGCCTATAAAACCCTAGGTTTTAAAGCATAAACCACGTTACATATAACGCTATCATCATATGTAAATCACATTACATAATCCATGCATAATTAAACCATAGTTATATCATGCATAAGCCAATTATAAAAGCACATAGCCACATATAACCTCGCACTGCGAAACTACTCGTCACATAACCCAGAACCAACTAATGCGCCATACACACCCGTTATCCACTCACCCGGAACGACTAACAACCCACAAACCAAGCCTAACCCAAAGATTGACTCTAAATACAAAACAACACGGTTCACAGCCCAAGACCCTTTCCCGATGGAAACCACGGGCCCAAACACTCAACGCATAACAAGCACCAAAATCTCACGAACTCATCAACCCCGAGGACAGCATCAACACGAACACACGAGGCCACAACCCGACTCTCAAACCACCACACCACTAGCCGAACCCCCAAAAGGAATCCACAGGTATTTGAATTGACTAATCCCATATATCAGTCAATTTAATACCAGAGGACACCAATTAGAAACCAAGAAACCAACCAAACCCACCAAAAACACACCCCAGCACTTCAGTCGTCTGAACCCAAGCCCCGAGTCGACCGAAGACCACATTGGAAACCACAAAAACACCACAACGCACGGTTCTGTTGACTGAACCCATGGGTTCGGTCGACCGAACCCAAGATCCAAGCTTCAATCGACCGAACCCCATGGTTCAGTCAACCGAACCTCAGCAAAACTCTATTCCGAGCTATGGGTTCAACCCTCCAAGTCTCGAATCAACGCTTCCAAACACCGATTCAACAACCGCGAACACTCACACATCTAGGCCTAACACCGAGACCTCTAAAGAAACCCCCGACACTCGATTCCATCCACAAAAATCACCGAAAATGAGTTTTATACGCCAAAAACCCGTTTTGATACAAAGTCAGATCTACGGAGATCTAACCAGTAAGAAGACACCCGATTACCCATAGCACCCTTATACTACATACAGGTCTAGAATCTTACCTCGTTGGGTCAAAAACCCGATGTCTCGATCTACGTATAAAATCAAGCTTTACCGAAATCAAAATCTATCCGCATGGTTGCGTAGCCCTCGATGCCGATACCAAGAATCCACAGTCTGATCGTCGAAAATCGAGCCCCAGGCCCCCGAGAACTTAGAGAGAAGGTAGAGATATAATAAGAAACTTAGGAGTTAAGTTTCAGAAAATATCTAACTTCAGATATTTATAAATTTCCAAAATATCTTTTCTTTTTGAAAATTTTGAAAGTCGCGCTGTAACACCCAACGATCCCGAGAACCTTCCTCACATGCATCTCTACCCTCAAACATGCATCAAAAGTAATAAAACATGCTAAACGAAAACACACAACGCGCATCCGAAAATGCCAAAAAAAGAAAACGGGTCAGGGTCTCACATATACCGTGTGGCTTGGGTGGCCTGAGATGGTAGGTGTGAAACTGTGAGCTAAGATGTCTGTAATAGATGCGTACCTAGGAAGCGAAAGTGCGGGAGGCGCCTGTAGAGTCGTGGAGGATATTAATAACCTTAGATGAAAGGTTTCAGGAATTGATTTTCTTTTGTTTGGTGTCGTGTGCTTTCCAGGTAAGTTGCTTGGACAGTGGGCTTAAGGCCACGACATGACTAAGATTTGCCTAGTGGGCGTTAGGTTAGTAAAGCACAACCATGAAAGATGAGGTCTTGGCACGATGGGAATATTGGCGTTGTACCTCCATGTATGACTGGTAACGAGCATGTAGTCCTATGGAATGTGTAGTACGAGGTACGAGGATTGACGATGTTCATATGTGTGCAAATGAGGTCAGAGAGTTAACAGCTTAAGTGCAGTAGATGACATGGGTATTGTGATCTGAGTTAACGATAGTTGTGTGGCTACAGGCTAGGCGACCTCAAGGTGAGATATACAGGAATTTGTGAAGACCAAGTGGGTATTGGGAGTATGTTGAGATTGGGTCATGGTTTCTAGTTGTTTAGGGAAGATAGAAGTCTCAGTGGATTAGTGTTCGTGTTGTAATCCTTAAATGTGTACCTAAGGCATGGGGACTGCCGAATTGGATGGATATAAGTGCGAAGAGTTGCGTTCTCTCTGAGATTGAGTTGGTAAACTAAGAGTGTTTGTCTTGTGGATAAAGAAATTAGTGTTGAAACATAGAGTTCTATCTATAATGATCCACTGTTTATTGTTAACCGTTGTATACAACTTGTTCTGGGTTATGTGGATACAATTGTGCCTCTTGCTCCCAACAGAGTTGGAAACTTGTTCGAACCTTGTGGCTGAGATATGCGCGTGGTGTGTTTTTGATAAGCTCTTATAAATCTGAATTTCTGTTCAATGTGGGACTTAGGGTTACCAGGAATTCTTAAAGTGCGAAGAGTGGTTTGACTAATCGAAAGAAATATGTGAATGTACATGATAGTAATGATGAGTGGGGGCAATGCAAGTGTAGGAGATTACAAATTGTTTAATCTAAGGCATGGTAGACTTGAAAGACTGATGGGTATGTGTGTGGCGTCATGAAGAAATATGTGATTCAGTTTGTATTGGTGAGTGTGTGCTTGTCAGGGGTTTGATCCCTGTGATGTGCTTAATCCTAGTGGCTCATAAAGTTCATGTGGCAATGTTGGTTTTGTTTCGATGGTTGAGGAGCTAGAGTGATATAGTGAAAGTAGTAATATGGTTTGTGATCGTTAATTGGCCGTAAGGGCGTGAATTGCTTAATGGTTATATAGTTGTGAATTAGACTGTAATTCGAGAAAGTTGGCAGAATCTTAGCGGTGGTAAGACCTGTGATGCGTAACGCTATGGTTGAGAATGTTTAGTCTTCGAGAGCGTGTATATGGCGTGGAATGATGGACATGGAGGGATAGCCGGTAATCAACAAGGGAGTGGTTGATCCCAGCTCTGGTGTTACTTTCGGGTATGAATTGGTATTATGTTGAACAATAAGTTATTTTAGATTCGTCAAACCCAATATGAGTATAATGAGAAGAATATGAATAATCCTCATAATTGTGAAATATTGGTGTTCGGAAGTCAAGCCTAATGGTAATATGACATTTTTGGGGACAGAGGTGTGTTAACATCCTTGAGTCAAATCGTCTTGAAAGAACGATCAGGATCGCGGACCAAGAAATATGCTATGTAAACTGAACATCTAGTGAAGTAGGAGGACAGACATTAAGATTAAAGGACGGTTCAGTGTGACTTGAGACGAATTTCGGGGACGAAATTCCCAAAAGGGGGGAAAGTTGTAGAGACCCGATACATGTTAATTTTATTTTTCATATTTTCAGTAAGAGAAGAGACCGAATTAGATTTGGGCATGGGTGCTACAAAATTTTTGCTTGTTAACGGTTGAATTAATAATATATGTGGGTGAAATTGAAATACATGGTGAAGAACGATGTTGATGTGGCTATGTTAATGAATAATTTGAAATATTTGAATGCGAGCAAAGTTGGAGGTTTGAGCTGAATTTTAAGAAAATTCACAGAATTTCGGTTCAGGGATCACCACTCGTGCGGTGAGGGTCTGCTTGAGCGGACTATTGGGAAACGTTTAAAATTATCTGGAATGTTGGAGAAAGATTGGGAGTATGTGTGTGTGTGTGTATATATATATATATATATGTATGAGCCTTCCAGCCCACGTGAGTTAATCCCTTCTCATTTCTCTTCTTCTCCTCTTCTCCTCTTCTCCTCTTCTTCCTTTTAAAGAAAGAGACCCATGTTCCACCTGAAAACCCTAACCCTCCATCATTCAAATTGAAGATTGAGGCAAGATTGGGAGCAGGCAAAGATGACAATCAAGCTTTTGAGTAAGGAGATGGGAGATGGAGCATCAAGAAAGCAATATCTATCAACATCCAAACCCTAGGAGGGAGAAATTGGAGAAAATTCAAGTTTTTGAGCAAATTCGAGGTAGAATCTAGATTTTCTCGTATGTTTGATATGATTTGGGTTGATATTTTACTAGCATGAGTAAAAATCTAGTTAATTTCATATGAGATGGGAAGAACTTGAGAGGTGTGTTTAAGTTGAGTTGGGTTTTATGAAATGGGGGTTTTTGAGAAGTAATTAACCATGGTATTTGAAGATTTGTGGTATAAAAAGGGTTTATGAGACTTCTAATTCAATGATTTGGGTTTGAAAATGAAAATTTGAAGTACAATTGTGAAGAGAATGTGTATTGGGGCTTGAAACTCAAAACATGGGCAAATTTGGGGTTTTCTCGGCCGACAGTGCGCTCGAGCGGAGCCCTGTCCGCTCGAGCGCTCAACTGGCAGAGAGTTGGGCGCTCGAGCGCTCGACGTCCGGTCGAGCAGACTAACTGCGCAGAGCCAACTTTGTTTGATCATATCTCCCTCATTCGGACTCTGAATTAGGTCGTTCTTGTACTCAAATTGAAGCATCGAAAGTACTCTTTCCAACAAGGCTACTTTCATAAAAAAAAGCATTTTCTAGAAAAAGTTATGATTGAAATAGTGAGGGTATATCAATTTTTCTTAACCATTTTCCCACCATTTGTGGCTAAATGCTTTGAAAAAGTACACTTTCATCAATATTGAACCTTTTCATCGAATTTCTTATCCCTTAGGCTATGAATATAACTAATTTGCTATGCTAGGGTTGGGAGGCAAGTATCATACCGATTGGATGTATTTGCGACGAAAATGAGTTCTTGACATGTAACTGAGGTTTGAAGAACGAGTACGATTATGGATAATTATGGGTTATGTCATGATATGGTTATCATTAAGATTTTGAGCTTCAGAAAAGAAACGTGAATTTTGACTTGTATATACATGTATATGCATATGATGGGTGCATTCCATTTATTTCAAATGACATGGTTATGTGTGAGTTAATTACGCGTTGGCATTTCATAAAGTTGATAAATGGAATGTGATTTATGAGAAATTATGTGTTGAAATTTACGATGGCATTTGAATTGAAAGATAGGATAGAATGCTAAGATAAGACTTGATTGAAAATAAAATGGGAAGTTGACATGTAAAAATTGAAAAGAGGTACTATGAGAAAATATTTGGGGAGAGGAACCAATTGTGGGTTGGACTCCCGAATTTTGTAAAAAAATGAACAAATAATGAACCGTATGCATTAATGTGGATTAAGTTGGCCTGGCGGGTCCACGGTGAAAGACCGAAAACTTGCGCAACATGGGGACTACATGCCCACTGGTTAGTTATAGAGTTATCTATTAACCAATGGCTTTGCGGAGCCTATTGGGATAATAGGAAGGGGTTTCTATAAGCTGCACCCGATATCGGTTCATTAACAGTGATAAACTAATTGTGAAACGATTTTGTGATAAATCGGGTACAGAAAATGTGACACTATTTTTGTAAAAAATCAAATAATGGAATGATGAAATGGATAATGTCAAAGAATAAATGGGAATGAATTGACGTGCGTGTGTGCGTGTAAAGGAATAATGAGTTGGTAAAAATATGCATTTTACTTCGGCTGCACCCATCACACCTCCCAAATCATGCATTACACGTGAGTTAATCTATATCCTTCGAGCTTCGGCTCACGTATGTTTACCAAACCATTTCAGGTCTTGAGGACCAGAGGCGAAACCAAGGCAAGAAAAGCACTTTGAAAAGGGCTTGACGAAAGATTTTTTTTTGTTCTATACCATGTTTGTATATAAACAGAAATGGATTACTGTAATGATATTGTGGTGTTAATGGACACTTGAAAACCCAAAGCATTTGATTATAATTTGATATGCATGAGGATATCGTTTCTTGTCAAAAATCTTTATTTTCTTTCAAAAACATTTTGAGTTCAAACCGTAATTAATATAACAAATGTTGCCATGGGTAATTTCTTATACGAGTTGGTTTGGAATTAGTACACATCTACACACCAGATTAAATAATGTACATAATATTGGATATCTATGCATAATATTAAAAAAATGGTATACATACATTACTCATAAAAATTATCATAAAATGAAAACCTAATTTTATTAAAATTAAATTAAATACTAAAAACATGATTTTCAGTATATCAACCCAAATAGTATAATAGCATGGTTTTGAGAATAAATAGGAGATTGTTAGGGTTGGTATACTGACAACCATATTTTTAGTATTTAATTTTATTTTAATAAAATTAATTTATCATTTTATGAGAATCTTAATGAGTAATGTATACAATATCATTTCTTTAATGTTATGTATAGATATCCAATATTTTATACAGTATTTAATCTGGTGTGTAGAGTACAGCTTACATACAAGATAAAATTTTAAGTTCTTGCAAAATATAAGTTATGTTCACAGTTTAGATAGAAATATACACACTATTGATACGACTGTAGCACAGAGTTTTAGTAGGCCTGTCTTGGTTACGGGGAACAAAAAGTAGCATCGTCTATTGTTTCGACTCTTTGTGCTAGTACACTTTGTGTGTATTGAACGAAACATTTTGGATAATTAATTTTATACTAACTATGTAAATTAATTCACACTCAAAGGCTATTATAAATAATACTTATACTCTTCATCCTAAAATAATTATTGATTTGCGTATATTTAATATTTATTGTTTTGATTCATTAGAGGATGTGATCTTATATGAGTCTATATTCCTGATGAGTTGGATAGCGATATTATTTATATGGAGAATATTAATTATTGACGAAATCCACGTCTCGAATGATCGGGATTGACGATACCCTCTTAAGGAAGCTTACAAGTTTAGACTAGGCCAAACCCTGCGGGTGAATTTGATTATCCGATGGTCAAATAAGTTAAGAGAAAGGGTTTAAAGAATTTTGATTAAATTAAATTTCCAGTAATCAAATTTAATTGGCAGGAATCTGTGGCGTTGGGATTTTGGGGTTTTAAAAAATGGTCAAAATATGAGAATTCAAAGATGTTAGAAAAATATTTTAACACCTTGAAAACCAACCTTTGAAAACTCCTTTTTTTATTGGAAACAGAGTCACCACTTAGTTTTTGAGAAAAATAAAGAAAAATAAAAAATGGCTACTGATCTTGAAAATGTTAACCAGAGAAAAAGGGTTCGGCGGCTAAGGTACGAATCGGGAAAGGTGTTAGGCACCCCGTTCGCCCTACCATAAGGTTGTCCTCTAGTAATCATCATTGGTTTTTTAATTTGATTTCTCAAAAGCATACAAATAAAGAAAGTAAAGGCAAAGAGAGAACAATCAAAATCAAATATGAAAAACACATAACATATATACATAGCACTCCAAATAAAACAAATATCAAAAGAAAAAAATTCTAAGTCTTATGGCATGCAATTTCTATCTAAAAGATACATGGAACACTCCCACATACAATTTTATCAAAATAATCTAAACTAGCATGGTTCAACTGAAAGAGTAACAATAGGCTAAAGATGCTAAAAGTACCTAAGCATGATTTGCTATAAAATGGCTTAAACAACTCTAAACATACATTTAAAGAAAATAACCAAAACATGCATATCATAAACATTCATTTAGAAAGAAAAATGACAAGTACTAAAGATGAAATATGGACAAGAATTCTATATTTCAAAAGAAAGAAAGTCTACTAATAAAGGAAACAAATATAAAGGTGTTTTCAAAAGAAAGTTTGAGAAGAAAAAGAAAATGAAAAAGAAGTTTGTAAAAAATAAAAGATGCCAAATGAAAAAGTTAGAAGATGCTACCTAAAGAGAACCTAGCTATTAATATTTTATGAAAATGAAAGGAAAAGAAAAGAGAAGAAACCAAAAGAAATGAAAAGAATTATTAGGTTTTTTACTATTTATAAAGAAAATTATAATACCATTTAAAAGCGATAATTAACTTAAAAGTCTTTTTATAGTTTTTGGGTTTAACAAAATAAAAAAAAAAGAAGAATGAGATGAGTACTATGAAAGGAGAGTAAAATTAACATTAGAAAGGAGAGAAAAGACTAATAGGTGGAATATTAATAAGAAAAAAAAATAAAGCTACATTAAAATAAAACATAAAAAAAGGAACAAAAGAAGTAAAACTACGTTACAAGAGAAAGAAAATAAAAAGAGATTAAATGCTAGAAAGAAAAATTACACTATTGTGAAAAAGAAAAGAAAAAAAAGAAAAGAAAATGAAAGTTAGAAAAGAAAATTACAATACTATTAAATGGAGAAAGAATAAGGAAATTAAATATTAAGAAAAAAAATTAAACTAATGCTAAGAAAATAAAGGGGATTAAACTTAAAATTAAAAGAAGAAAATATAAAATAAGATCTAATAATAAGAAAAGAAGCAACTATTTAATTAGAATATATGAATGTAATATTAAAAATTACATTCATATAATGTAAGTGCCTTGAATGCAACTATTAACAACATTAATGAATTGTAAATGCAAAAAATGTTGGCACTAATTAATGAATAAAAATTTTTTTAAAAAAAATGACAATGTGCTCAAGTGTGAATGTATAAGCAAAGAAATTAATTACAGTGACTAAACTAAACAAAGCAAATCAAACAATAAATAAAGTTAACTACATAAATAAAAAGAACGTGCAAATTGAAATTAAAAATTAACTCGATAACTCCAAGAGAGAGGAAACGGAGTTCAGAAAGATCGATGATCCAAACGAGGTACCTAGATTGCCGGGGAATCCTCAAGTCGAGAATGTGCTTCAATGGGTCAATTCTTGGGTGGCGATCCAAGTAAAGCTTTAGCGTAGGAGGTTCGGATCTTGGTATGTCAGCAAGACTTCGGTGTCAAGACTCGGAATTGCTAGGCAACTCGGCAGAGCCTCACTCTCAAAATCTCTCTCTATTTTTTTATCCTTGAAAACGTACCAGAGGTACGATATTTATAGAGTTCTTCAGCCAATGAGATGCTGCCACGTTTTAGGGACACGTTAGGCCATTTGGAGTTTGCGGTCGCCACAATGCAAGTTGGTGGTCGCCATGTTTTTAAAAAGTTTTACAAAGTTCTGCGGCGGTCGCCATGATACGAGTTGGCGGTCGCCATGATGAGAGGTGGCGGTCTCCATTTTTGGCTAGAGTTTCCACAAAGTTCTATGGCGGTCGCCACAATGAACATGGTGGTCACCGTACTTGGGCAGCAAGTTTCGATGGTTCGACAAAATTTTATTAGTTTGAAGGTTCCGGGTTCAAATACAGAGCTTGGATCACTTCCTGAGGATCGTACTGAGGCACCATTCCACCTGTTTTCATCATCGGATTCACCTAAGATTTGGCGGGATCAAATTGGGCTGTCTACAATTGCCCCTCTTTGATATAACTTGCATAGCAATGCGTGGAGCAGGTTATATCAAAGATTTCGAGACGATAGCCATTTGAACGAGCCACCAATCTTTAGGCCACAAGCACACAAGCATGCATATGATGTTGGTCGTACTCGAATTTTTATCGAGCTGCCTACGTACCCTTTTGCTAGGGATCAGACCAAAACGTAGTTCCTGGGGAAAAATGCAAAGATGCAACGATAAGAAATACAATGCATGGCAAGTATAGTGTAATGCAATGCGAGTCAGTTTAGGGTCATGAGAAGGACTGACGAGTCAGTTTAGGGTCATAAGGAGGACCGAGGAGTCAGTTTAGGGTCACGAGGAGGACCGACGAGTCAGTTTAGGGTCGTGAGGAGGACCGACGAGAAAAACATCAAATTAACAGGTCGAGTTAAGACTTTAAAAAAACAAAATGTGGGATAAAAATGATTACAAGCCAAGCTGCGGCTTTAAAATTAAATTTATCGAGAAGGGTATCCATGAATTAATGAGGTACGAGATTAAGAACAAAGTTACGGCTTGAAATACGATTTATTGGAAGGAGAAAACATCTCAAAAAGATCAGGGTTCAAAATTTATTTTTGAAATTATTTCTAAACACAAAATTTTCTTGAAGTATTTTTCAGAAATTCCTGAGATTATTTCACATACCAAATTTTAAAGAAAAATAATTAAAATTTTTATGTTTTCTAAAAATTATCATTGAGAAAAGAAAAGAAAAGCCCCCAAATAGTCCCTACAACCCCATGATAACCGTCAGACCTGGGTGCAGAGCTCGAGACATGAGGTGACAGTTGTCAACCTGGCGGCCGCTGAAACCAAATCCGTCTGACATGGCGGTCGCCGGTTCTAAATCCCTACGACTGAGCGGTCGTCGTGTGTCTCTTGGATAACCTGGTGGTCGCTCACATGCGACATGGCGACCGCCGACTTGAGACGCGCATAAAGGCTCCCAGGCGAGCGGAAAAGGCTCATTCGCTTCTTCCTCACTCTCTCTCTAACTCTTGCTCTCCCAAACCTTCTCTCAAACTTCCTCTAGTTTTTGTTCTATCTTTCCCTCTTTGTGAGTCTTGTACGATGTTTACTTTTTTATTCGTGATCCCGTTCTTGTTCATGATGGGCCAAGGCCACGGAGATGATGACTTGGGGCCACGATAGGGTCCATCTACCGCTGGGAGCTCTTCCATGTGTGTCATTCCTGCCAGAGGGGTTACTTCCACGCATCCCACTGCTTTGATGGATGCGCTCGTATTCGAGGTAGAGCGTGCCTCTCACCAGGTTGCTGAGGAGGAGGCGCGAGTAGCTACTGATGCTCAGGCGGCTGTAGAGGCTGCGGTAGCCGATTTCTTTGATCCTGATGCTGGAGAGGGTAATCTGGCACCCTTCGACCCACATACGTACGCTCCACTACCCCATCGTGTGGTCCTACGTGGGATGAGACGCTACGAGCCTCCAGCCGATGCTGTTGCGGCCGATGTTCTTCTGCGGGAGCCCGACCACCATATTTCTCGCCGGCGACCATAGGTATGTACCCTATCCTTACTGTTTTAATTACCAAAGCATGATATATCAAACGTAGATGCATGCCTAGGATTCCCCCCATGTGATGATGATGTGTTTTGATGAATGATAACGAATGATTTATTTTGATGATGGTATGGATGATAAATGATTTGTTTGTGCGACTTGTCTTGAGATCTTAGTTTAGATACCCTTACAAGAGAGATTAAAACAGTAGGGACACTCAGAATTTTTGAACAAATAATGAAAGAAAATGACGATTATTTGAGTAAAGATCACAAAATAAAAGGTTTGAGTTTTTATTGTTATTTTAAGGAAAAACACAAAATTAGGGAGGGAAATTTTTGTTTTTATTTTTGGGGTATGAAAACTAAAAGGGGTAATTTTTATTAAGAATCCTAAAAATAGAGGCAAATTATTTTTTTTTGAAAAAATTAAGCGCAATTCAAGACATCTGAGGAAAATTGAGGAATATTTTTAGAAATGTTTAGAAATTCCTAGAAATTTGAAAAAAATTCTGAAAATTTTAAGAAAATGCTAGAATTTTGAGAAAAATTTTAAAAAATCCAGAAAATTTTTAAAATATCCTTGAAATTTAAGAAAAACTTTAAGAAAATGCTAGAATTTTGAGAAAAATTTTTAAGAAAATTTTTAGAAAATCCTAGAAAATTGAGAAAAATGTTAAGAAAATACTAAAATTTTGAGAAAAATTTTAAGAAAATATTAGAAAATCCTAGACCTTTTAGGACGTTTTTTTTAGAAGATTGGGGCAATTTTTTCAAAGATTAATCCTAAAAGGTCTGGGTGAAAGGGGTAAAACACAAAAAAAATTTATTATTTATTTTTTTGGAAAGAATGGTTGACACAAAATGATAGAGGCTTAGGATTATTATCTGGGAGAGCGAGTGGTTTGCCTGTCGGTCGGCCTAGATCACTTTCAGATCCTAGTGGTTACTCCGGCCTGTATGTGCCTGACTGAGCATCTGAGCCGGGTCGATCTTCTCCTTGAGCTGGTGGGGACTCATGCAGTAGAGTTACTGGTGGCTGAGGGGGATTACCCTGCCTGGGCCCAGGCACATCTGTTGGGACCTCTAGGTCCCGACTCGACTGGTGGAAGGAGGAGGGGACCGGCACCAGAGGCTACTGATACTGGTGCGGCTGCAGCTGTTGACGTTGGTCCTGCTACTGGTGGGGCTAGGGTTGGGAATGTCGAGATACCTTGGACCGTATCTTCC
The DNA here is from genome assembly GCA_032270985.1 of Heliamphora pulchella. Classification (NCBI taxonomy): domain Eukaryota; kingdom Viridiplantae; phylum Streptophyta; class Magnoliopsida; order Ericales; family Sarraceniaceae; genus Heliamphora; species Heliamphora pulchella. Next base: position 37,372 of record JAULJZ010151394.1, on the reverse strand, counting down.
ATCGTTGATGGGTATCCTTCCGATATTCCTATCCCGATTCCCCCAGCGCCAGAGTTCCAACCAGTACATGCTAAGGTTCATTCTTTTTCGTTGCTTCCTTTTCTGTATTTCCTCTATTCAGACTGGTCAGTCTTTTCTTCCTTTTGATAAGAGGATCAGGCTTGGCTGGATCGTCTCATGCTGATAGTGAGCGGTATGTGGACTTTGATTTGCCAGCAGGATGCTGCTCTGCGTGCAGCTAGGGTTTGTTTTGTTCCTCGACCGGTGAGTGTTTATTATCTTTCGGATCTCCTTGTTCTCCTTTATACCGTTCTCTTATTTTTTTGTCTCTTTTGACAGCCACCTATAGCTGCTGCTATTCCACCCCCTGCTCCTGCTCCTGCTCCTGCTCCTGTTCCAGTTCCAGTTCCAGCTCCTGCTCGAGGTCATGAATCTTCCTGTGCTCGCTCCAGAGGATCCGTCTCGTCTGCACGGAGATGATCCAGAGTCGTGTCCTCTTCCTCTTGTAGTGATGGTGATGACTTGGAGAGGCTTTTTGTTGATATCATTCTGATGAGGCCGGTCCTTCTTCCCGTCGAGTCCGCCCGAGGCATACCTAAGAGAGAGCTTCTCCCCCCAATTACTTTTACATTCAAATGCACTTTCTCTTTATGGGCATGCATGCCCCATTTTGACATACTTATATACATTTGACCCATGGGCATGTGTGCCCCAGTTTTTACTTTGATACATTACCTCTTGATATACATCTGGGCCTTCGTGCCATATATTGCTTTATATTCTTCTGTTGCATGGTTTATCTTCATTTAATGTTCAAACTGTCTTGGATGCATAATTCAGATGCCATAACTAATACAGATCACACAAATGTTTAAAAATGGCGGTCACCACTTTCCAAAAATGTTTACCTGGTGGTCGCCTGTTTCAACATGGCGGTCGCCTGGTCAAATAAATGATGTCACTGTATTATGCTTTTTTGGAGTTGGCGGTCACCTATTGGAAGACGGCGGTCTCCATGTTGAACGCACTTTTTGCTAAAATTTTGGTTTCCCATCCTTTCCAGTCTTATAAATGTAACCCTGGAGACCTCATTCTCTGCTACTCCGACTCAAATGGATTCTTCCCTTTCTGCATGGGTTGAGGTATTTTCTCATATCGAGCGCTTGAACTTTGCCCCTTTCGGTATCAATGCCTCATTTCCTCTCATGACTGTGAAGACTAATGGACATTTGTTAGAAGTTGCTGCCCGGCTATGGGATCCTCAGTCCCGTGTCTTTCGATTCCGTCTTGAAGAGTTATGCCCCACTGTGGAGGAGTTTGCTGCAATTTGTTAGAAGTTGCTGGACTTGGCTCTGCAGAGTTCCATCGTCGTTCCCACTTCCTCCTTTTCGGCTCGACAACGGGTGATGCAACTCTATGGTCTGTCTAAGATGGAAGATTCTCTTCTGACATTGGGTGACGAGCTTGACCTTCCATGGCTTATTGAAAGGTTTCATCCTATTGGCGACCTCAGTGATCTCAATTTTCAGCTACGGCGTCGTCATGCTCTTTGCTTTTGTCTTCTTGCCCGGCATCTCCTCATTTCCTATGACGGGCGAGTTAGCTGTGCACTAGTCGATATTGCTAGCCAGATGTGGATAGGGAAGCATTTTGTGCCAATTTTCTTAACTGAAACGCTGCTAGATTTGGATGCTGTTCATCACGGTGAAACCACTACTTTTGCTGGAAGTCCTTTGCTTCTTCAGGTGAGCCCAAGACCTCTCTCTTTATCAAAAGCTTTTTGCCAGGCCTTTCCCTGACTGATCTAACTTTCACTACAGATCTGGCTGATGGAGAATATGAATCTTGTACAGAAGCCACCTACTGATAGACACAGTGCTGCAGCTTTCCTCTATCGCCCCTATTATCAGATACGTGACACCGAAGCAACCTGACAGCATTACCTTTCTTCTTTGGCTGGTCTAGATATTGCTCAGTAGTCTTACGCAAACCAATGAGCAATGCGACAGTTGGGTCGCAGTCAGATCATCCCTCACAATATCTGAGGCCGTTTATCTTCATCTGTACTACGGGCTCTATTTCTGGCATTATATCAGGAGGCCTGGCCATCCCGCTCATTGATGGAGATGCAGCAGCTGCAATGTCCCGAGCTTTCTGTTGAGTACAAGATATGGCTGTTGCATGATCGGGAGAAGAAGGATAGAAAAGAGGGTAAACAAGTAGCAAAGAGGCGAAGAATTTGAGGATTTTTGCTTTATTTGGAAAATTTCGTAGCTTTCCTTTTTGTTTGTAGATTTTGGAACTTGCGTGTCCTCCCTTTGTTTGAAAACTATGTAGCTCTAATTCAAGTAATAAAAAACTCCTACTTTATGTTTAAGATGGTTCAAATTTATCCAAAGTTTGAATGACTTTATTATCAAAATCCAGAAATTAATTTGCATTAGTCTTACAAAGATGGTTAAAAACGAAGAATGTGGCCGGACTTCTTAAAAGAAGCTACCTACGTATCCCAAAAAAGATAGAATCAGGCCATAACGTAGTTCGGGCTCAGTTTTCACTTGGGTATTGACACTCTCCTTTTGTAGTGCCTTAACTTTTGCCAAGGTCGCCCTTTCGGGTTTTCGACTTTGCGGGTTGCTCTAACTTTTGCCTGAGTCGCCTTTTCAATTTTTAACTCAGCGAGCTTTTATTTTCTCCTTATTTTTACCTCAGGGATAGTACTTTTTGAGTTGATCGAGGTTAACTGAGTGGAGAACACATTGCTGTCCAAATCCATGATAATGACTGCACTGCCGGTCATGATGGTTTTAATTAGAAATGGTCCGGACCAATTTGGCTTGAATTTGCCTCTCGGGTCGAAGATAGGAGCTCTTATTTCTTTGAGAACCAAATCTCCTTCTCTGAGATCCCGAGTCTTGACCCTTTTATTGAATGCTCGGGCTATCCTCCTTTGGTATCCTTATACATGAAACAGAGCCTGCTGTCATCTTTCATCAAACAAGAGCAATTCCTCCATTTGATTCATCTGCCATTCTGCTTCTGGAATACTAGCCTCGGCCACTACTCTTAGTGAAGGGATTTCCACTTCAATAGGAAGCACGACTTCCATCCCATACACTAAAGAGTATAGCGTAGCTCCAGTTGAAGTTCTAATCGACGTTCGGTATCCCCAGATTGCAAATGGTAGATGTTCCGGCCAATCCTTATGTGAATTGATAGTCTTTTGCAAGATTTTCTTGATATTCTTATTTGCTGGCTCAACTGCTCCATTGGTCCACGGCCGATATGGTGAGGACTTGTGGGCTATTATTTGGTATTTTTCAAAAAGATCCAGAGCCTCTCCTTGGAAATGTGAACCATTGTCTGAGATAACCTCATGTGGGACTCCGTACCGGCAGATGATGTTTTGCTTAATAAATTTAGCGACATGGGAGGCCTTCAATGCCGAGTAGGAGGCTGCTTCCATCCACTTAGTGAAATAATCCATGGGCACTAAAATAAACTCTTGTCCATTGGATGCTTTCGGTGTTACTCTGCCAATCACATCGATGCCCCATACTGAGAACGGCCAAGGTGACGTCAAGTTATACAGTTGAGACGGGAGGATGTGCATGAGGTTTGCGTGGATCTGACACTTATGACACTTCCACACGAACTGTATACAGTCTGCTTCCATTGTCATCCAAAAGTATCCTTGTCGTAGGATTTTCTTTGCTAACATATTTCCACTCATGTGTGGCCCATAGACTCCTGCGTGTATTTCTTTCATCAATTCCTTGCCTTTTTCAGTGTTGACACATAGCTTATTGACCCCAGAATGTTCTCGTTTATATAGTCTACCACCGCAAATGACAAATTATGCAGATAGTCGTCGTATTGCCCTTTGGTCCTTTTTGCTGGCAAACTTGGGGTATTCCCCTTTCTCCACGAAATTCTGAATGTCAAAATACCATGAGAGATGGTCAGTGCTTTCCTCGATTGCGACTGTCACCTCGTATGCCAGCTTTCTCTTTTGTTCAATTATCAAAGGCCTCATTCGAACTCCATATGGTATGTCAATCATGGATGCTAAGGTGGCTAGTGCGTCGACGAACTTGTTCTGCAGTCTTGGCACGTGGGTGAAGATTACTGATACAAAACACGATATTAGTTTCTTTAGCTCTTGATGATAAAGAATCAGGGTTAAGTCCTGACTTTCCATTCTCCTCTCACTTGTGAAACTACCAGTGCTGAATCTCCGATGACTTCCAGTTTTCTCGCCCCTAGTTCTAGGGTTTCCTCCAATCCTGCAAAACTTGCTTCATATTCAGCCTGATTGTTGGTGACTTCAAAATTGAGTTTCAGAGACAATGAACATCTGATTCGTCAGGAGTGACAAGAAGGACTCCTATTCCATAGCCGTATTGATTGGACGCACCATCAAAATATAGAGTCCACATGTCATCCCCGACTTTTATCAACTGTTCATTAGGAAACTGGAACTCCGTGTCTTCTCCTCCCTCAACTGGTTGGTCGGCCAGGAACTCTGCCATTGCTCTGCCCTTGACTGACTTCTGGGTGACATATTGAAGATCAAATTCTGATAACAGCAGCAACCATCGATCCAACCTTCCTGTTAGTGCCGATTTTTCAAACAAATACTTCAGCGGGTCCATCCGGGAGATGATATTCACTATGAAAGACAACATATAGTGCCTCAATTTTTGGGAAGCCCAAACCAAGGCCCAACACGTCTTCTCAAATGATGTGTATCGTATTTCCGACCTTGTCATCTTCTTACTTAAGTAGTAGATAGCATTTTCTACTCCAGTTTCACCTTCTTATGCTAGCATGCATCCCATAACTGAATCAATCACTGACAAATAGAGGATCAGTGGCCTATCAGGTTCGAGAGGAGCTAGAACAGGTTGATTCTACAGGCACTGTCGCACGGCATCAAAGGCGTCTTGACATTTCTGATCCCACTTGAATTTGACTCCTTTCTTCAGCAAATGGAAAAGCGTCTCACATGTAGTTGTCAATTTTGCGATGAAGCGGCTGATGAATTGAATCTTACCCAGAAAGCCCCTGACTTCTCGTTCAGTCTTCAGATGAGGCATTTCCAAGACTGCCTTGATCTTTGAAGGTTCGACTTCAATGCCTCGTAGAGTGATCATAAATCCAAGCATCTTTCTACCCGTGACCCCAAGGCACATTTCTGTGAGTTAAGCCGCATCTTGTACTTTTGAATCCTTTCAACGAATTTTTGCAGCGCTATGATGTGACCATCTCGATCCTTGGATTTGACTTTTATATCATCCACGTACACTTCAGCCTCTTTATGTATCATGTCATGCAGTAAAGTAGTGGCAGCCCTTTGATAGGTTGCCCCTGCATTCTTTAGACCGAATGGCATCACACGATAACAATAGGTGCCCCAAGGCGTGGTGAATGTCGTCTTTTCTCTGTCTTTGGGATCCTTCAGAATCTACTTATATCCGAATAAGCCATCCATGAATGATAATAAAGCATGTCCTGCTGTACTGTCTACTAAGACATCGATGTGCGGTAGTGGAAAGTCGTCTTCCGGGCTAACTTTGTTGAGGTCCCAAAAATCTACGCAGACTCGAATACGACCGTCCTTCTTAAGCACAGGAACAATGTTGGCCACCCATTTCGGATACTCGGTTACAATCAGGAATCCAGCGTTGATTTGTTTGGCAACTTCTTCTTTGATCTTTAGAGCCCATTCTGGCCGAATCCGTCTTAATTTATGTTTGACCGGTTTAGCATCAGGATATAAGGGGATATGGTGCTAGATGATATCAGGACCAATTCCAGGCATATCTTCGTAAGACCACGCAAATACATCCTTGAATTTTTTTAATAAAGTTATTAATTGTTCTTGTTCAACTATGGATAAAGAAGAACCAATTTGAACATTTTGCGGGTTAGTTTCATTACCCAAATTTATTGATAAAGTTTCTTCAATTATTGGTTGGGCACGCATTTCTTCTTCTCTTTTTATTAAAATTTTTATTTCTTCGGGAATATCCCCGTTGAATTCAAAATCGTCAGAAAGCGTATGAAATAAATCGAACAAAGCAGAGTAACTAGAAATCCTGTTCATTGCATTAAAAATAGAGGGGATTACAAATTCGATGGTAAAAGCAGGGAGAGGAGCACCAACAGACGCACCCTCGACCACAGACTCCGACTCAAACTTGGACTCAGGATAGACAACCTGCGTATTACAAGACTCGAGGGTCTAGTTTTTCACTTCTTTGGCAGCCGCGTCGACGATGAGCTCGGTGTAGTCTGTCGGTATGCTAAAGCCCATCATGAAGCAGTCCGATTCAGTTATACGTAGCTGAGTCATCTTCTCATTGAACAACATCCCAGGTCGGTACCGTCGAGTTTGTCGGCCCAATCTTCTTCCTAAACCTTATTTTCTTCCTTCTGTCCTTCCACTGTTTCTTCCTCTTCCGTGTCAGATAGCTGGTGGCTGAAAGAGATCTCCAACCCTGGCAGCTTTTAATTGGTTTCTTCGTCGATCCACGGTTCTGGAAAGCCACAATACAGGAAATCTTCCCCTTCCCTGACGAAGTACCCATTGAGCGTTCTGGTGTAATTGACCTTCCATCCCTTCTTAGGCCCTTCCAGATCTTCTTCCGTTGTCTTATACCCAAGACCAAAATGGTGCAAAGTCGACAATACCTGAATGGGTTCTGGGATACCTTCCTGTTTACGCCCAAATCCCATGCCTGATAAAAAGGACATTTTCCTCATCATTATTACGGCCCGCGGGTTGACATACCTTTCTTCTTCATTCACCAGCATCAGAACAACCTATTCTTCATCAAATCAAAAACCACTGAGCAACACATCATTTTCACTATGTTGAACTTCCAACAGAGTTGTGCCCTCTCCTCCTCTTGGAGATGAATGCTGTCTTCTCCGTGAATAGTCAGAACTACCCCATTCTTTATCAATTTTAGTTTTTTGTAAAGGGTAGACGATACCGCCTGGACATTCGGATCATGCAGCCATGGCCTACCCAACAGCAGATTGAAGGAGGCCGGCACGTCTAGCACGTGAAACTCAACTGATGTCTCCAGAGGTCCTACTGATATTGCAAACGACACCAGTCCCAGTATATCCCTCCTTATGTTGTCATAAGCCCAGACTCCTTGATTGTTTGGTATGAACTGCTCCATCTTTAGTCCTAAACAGAGTGTTGTTCTGAGCAGACATACATTTAATGCAGAGCTGTTATCGATGAGAGTCACGGGGACCTATTTGTCTAGGCACTTAACAGTGATGTGTAGCGTCTTGTTGTGATTTTTTCTCTTTGCTGGCAGATCTTTGTCGAAAAAAGAAATGAGCTTTGGTTCAGCCGCCGGCAGAATGAGTCCAATCAGTTGCTCTAGGGTTGCCTCTATTGGAATGCTGACTTTATTCAAAACTTTCAGTACAGCTTGTCTGTGTTTGTGCGAGGCCATCAGTAGCCCCAAACGCTGATGTTAGCTTGTCTTCTTTAACTGTTTCAACACCGCATCATCTTCTTCTTCTTGTTCTTTCTCCTTTCCTTTCCCACTTGGTTGCCCCTCTTCTAACTGGGCTGGCTTGAAATGTCAGCCACTTCTGGTCTGATGTTCTATCTCTTCCTCAGGGTCTCATAATCCTGTTATTTCATCACTAGTCTGCCGTACTTCATTCACAAGCGGAGGGCTTTCGAACGCCCACAAATCCCCCAAATCACCGATTGCCATTCTTCCTTTCCTCTCCTCATCATTTTCTATAGCCCATGTATTGTCGACTTCCTCCCAGATGTCTTCCTCGATAAAATTTACTTCCTGTTCCCAAGTAGTCCAGAAATCATTCCACTCTACTCCATCTGATTTCAACACGATTCTTACCAGCTAGTAGGACTGCATCTCGTCGACGTACGCTTCCTCCCCAAAAAAGTTAGGGAAGGGTGATTCCATCAAGCACATGACCAAATCCATAAGGTCGAGTCGGGTAATCCAATGGCCAGTCATCTTCTTCACTGCGCTCCTCCTCTTATTGGTAGATTTGGGTTATCGGTTGATACCATTCCCAGGCATTATCAATCCATTCTTCCATCCTGTCTCGACTGCCTCTAACCATCATAAAGGAGCATGCTGTCTGATCCTCAGTTATTGAGACATGAAGGCGTGGTAGGTGTGCTGAACAGATGTGCTAACTCGGGTCCTCCGATTCTCCCAGAAACATGTAATTTACCCTAGCCTGCCTGGCATGATTCGGCAGTGGGTTAGTAGTGACATTCGATTTTGGGGTGGCAAATGGTTGTGGGATCACCTTGTTGTCGATGAGGTTCTGAATCTTATGTCGGAGCCTCATGCACTTATCAATCAAATGCCCAGGACCTTGGTGGAAGGCGTAGTATTGACAAGCATTAAACCTTGGCGGTAGGAGATCAGGTACAGGCATGGGGTCCAATGGCTTGATGAGCCCTTTCTCGACAAGTCAATTCAAGGTGGTGGATAAAGAAATGTTGAGGGGAGTGAACACCCTCCTTGGCCTTTGTTGCTGTTGGCTGTTATCTGACTGTTGGGCATTACTGGACTACTGGGCGAAAGAGGATGGGTTCAGCAAGTTTACCTCATTTGAATGAGACACGAGGTTGGTGATAGCAGATTGGTTTTGGTTGTTTGTGGGAAAGGTCCTCCTGGGTTTCTGGCTTAGTTCGGCTTTTTCAATATCCCGAGATTGGATTGCATCTTCTATCTCAACCCTGACTTTAAACAATTGCTCGAATGTAGACAACGGCTGCGTGATGAGGTACTGTTTTAGTGGAGACTGCAGATTCTTCACTACTATCTTCACCTGTTCTTTCTCGAAGGGCCGGTTCGTCATCTTGGCGGCTTTACCCCTCCATCAGGTCAGGAAATCAACAAAGGACTCCCAATTCTCCTGTCGAGTAATTTCAAGCTCTCGGGTAGTTACATCCAGTTGGACATTGTAACTATACTGACTGATGAAAGCTGTTGCTATGTCTTCCCAAGTTCTGGTTTTGGCTACATCAAGGGAGAGGAACCATTTCTAGGCTTCCCCAGAAAGAGATCGGTGAAAGAGCTGAGCCTTCAACTGGTCATCAATCTCCATTGGTGATAGGGTACCAACTTACATTCGGAGATAAATTCTGGGATCTCCAGTTCCATCAACTTTTTCCATGTCCGGCATTTTAAACTTTTTCGGTAGTTTAGCATCTAGTAACAAACATAATCCTCCCACATCTAACATGTATTTCTCGATCCCTTTGGCCTTTCTAAAGACCTTTTCCATCTAGTCGATCTTCTCAATTAGTGCATATTCTCTAGACTGTGCAGTGTTCTCTTCCTCAGCTATCACCTGACGAGGGTTCCGTGGTAGTGGTGGAACAACTTGCGATCCATAGGGGACTTGATTGTCATCCCAAAAGTCTTTGGCATTCTCATTCGTGTTATCTGGTTGTCCATTCATAATAGGGATACGGGCCTAAATTGCCCAGATTTGTTCTTGACATTGCACTTGAGCCTGGGTTTGTTGCTCTTCGGTTCTTTGTATATCAGTAATCGCCCTCATTAGGGTTGCCAGATTCACCTCATTTTCTATCATTTCAGTTGACTCAGTTGGCTATTCCGACACCCTATAGAGTCTGTCTGTCACTGATCCTTTCCAAACTCGTGTTGACTGTGCTTTCCCAGTCCCAATAGTAAAACCTCAAAGAAACTTAGATCCCAAAAGCAAAACAACCGGTATTAAATACTCTCTCGACAATCATTCCGACGGTAGATAGCACAATTCCCAGATATTTGAAATAGCAAATCATAAGCAGATGACCACAGAAGCTATAACAATGCCCCTGCCGGGCTCATATTGGCAGCATAACAACAGGATGACTCAAAAACCAACACGATGGCTGAAAAGGGATTCAACTAAATTCTAGGGGGGAGGTTTGTCTAAAACGGATAACACTCCGACAAGAAAACAAAGATATCCTAACCGGACTGGTTCGACCTAAAAAATTCAAAGAAAAAAAAATAAGCAGCATAATGGTAAAGAACTAATTCTCGCGAGTATGACAAGGGTTTGAAAGAAACGAGCCTACGTCGAGGGTTTGGAAGAAACGAGACTATGTCAAGGGGGAGGAAACCAACGACCCGGGAAGAACCCAGAGGAGAAAGAAATTACCCTAGAGGCTTTAAAACAAAACACGGGCGGGACCCCGAGAAGAAACTACGGCACAAGAACCAAACATGGTGAAAGACAAAATTCGAGTAAAAACCCGAAGGAAAAGCTAACCTAATCAAAGGATAACGAAAAACCCGGGCCAAACCCGGGAAAAGAACAAGCTTAAGCCCAAACAAAACAGTCCTAACAATACACAAACAAAACATACAATGAAAGAAAACACATAATCCTACCAGGGTTAGTAGCACCTAACGAGGGGTTCTAAGTTCACTATATGCAAAAGGCCGGTTTTGGTCAATTGAACAAGCTACCTTCTGAATAGAGCCGGGTATATACCTCACATGCAGAACATGATTAAACAGTATGCCCAAACTCTTTTACTGCACCTATGATAGCGTAGAGTCAGTAAGGGTTGCCCGCCTTCCCAACAATCCCCGAAACGGATGTACGTTCAGGGCGTCAGGTCGACCAAGCAGGGGGGATGTGAAGAACAATGCATATGCATGCATAAATACAAATGAGAAATTCTTATTAAGAACCAATGATGTTTTCAAGTCTAGCTCTCTTATTTGGTTTTAGAAATCAGTCCCCAACAAAGTCGCCAGAAAATACTATGGCGTTGGGATTTTAGGGTTTTGAAAAATGGTCAAAATATGGGAATTCAAATATGTTTGAAAAATATTTTAGCACCTTGAAAACCAACCTTTGAAAACCCCTTTTTTTTATTAGACATAGAGTCGCCACATAGTTGTTGAGAAAAACTAGGAAAAACAAAAATTGGCTACTGATTTTGAAAACGTTAACCAGAGAAAAAAGGTTCGGGGGGCTACGGTACGAATTGGAAAAGGTGTTAGGCACCCCGTTCGCCCAACCATAAGGTTGGCCTCTACTAATTATCATTGGTTCTTTAATATAATTTCTCAAAAGTATACAAATAAAGAAAGTGGAGGCAAAGAGAGAACATTCAAAATTAAATATAAAAAATACATAACATATGTACATAGCACTCCAAATAAAACAAATATCAAAAGAAAAAAAAAATCCTAAGTCCCAAGACATACAATTTCAAACTAAAGTATACATTGAACACTTTCACATATAATTTTATCAAAATAATCTAAACTAGTATGGTTCAAATGAAAGAGTAACAATAGGTTAAAGGCACTAAAAGTACCTAAGCATGATTTGCTATAAAATGACCTAAACTACTCTAAATATACATTTAAAGAAAATAACCAAAACATGCATATCACAAATATTTATTTAGAAAGAAAAATGACAAGTACTAAAGATGAAATATGCACAAGAATTCTATATTTCAAAAGAAAGAAAGTCTATTAACAAAGGAAACAAAAATAAAGGTGTTTTCAAAAGAAAGTTTGAGAAGAAAATGAAAATGAAGAAGAAGTTTGTAAAAAGAAAAAGATGCCAAATGAAAAGATTAGAAAATGCTACCTCAAGAGAACCTAACTATTAACATTTTATGAAAATGAAAGGAAAAGAAAAGAGAAGAAAGCAAAAGAAATGAAAAGAAAGATAAGATTTTTACTATTTATAAAGAAAATTGTAATACCATTTAAAGATGATAATTAACTTAAAAGTCTTTTTGTAGTTTTTGGGTTTAACAAAATAAAAGAAAAGAAGAATGAGATGAGTACTATGAAAGGAGAGTAAAATTAACATTAGAAAGGAGAGAAAAGAATAATAAGTGGAATATTAATAAGAAGAAAAATAAAGCTACATTAAAAGAAAACAAAAAAAAAAGAACAAAAGAAGTAAAACTACATTACAAGAGAAAGAAAATAAAAAGACATTAAATGCTAAAAAGGAAAATTACACTATTATGAAAAAGAAAAGAAAAAAAAAGAGAGCTAGAGAAGAAAATTACAATACTATTAAATGGAGAAAGAAGATGAAAATTAAATGCTTAGAAAAGAAAATTAAACTAATGCTAAGAACATAAAGGGCATTAAACTTAAAATTAGAAGAAGAGAAAATAAAATAAGAGCTAATAATAAAAAAAGAAGCAACTATTTAATTAGAATATATGAATGTTATATTAAAAATTACATTCATATAATGTAAGTGCCTCGAATGTAACAATTAACAACATTAATGAGTTGCAATTGCCAAAAATATTGGCACTAATTAATGAATAAAAAAATGACAATGTGCTTTAGTGTGAATGTATAAGCAAAAAAATTAATTACAGTGACTAAACTAAACAAAGAAAATTAAACAATAAACAAAGTTAACTACATAAATAAAAGGAATGTGCAAATTGAAATTAAAAATTAACCCGATCACTCCAAGAGAGATGAAATGGAGTTTAGAAAGATCGTGTATCCAAACGAGGTACCTATATTGCTGGAGAGTCCTCAAGTCGGGAATGTGCTTCAATGGGTCAATTCTCGGGTGGCCATCCAAGCAAAGCTTCAGGGTAGGAGGTTTGGGTCTTGGTATTTCGGCAGGACTTCTGCGCCGGGACTCGGAATTGCTCGGCGACTCGGCAGAGCTTCACTCTCAAAACCTCTCTCTAATTTTTTGTCCTTGAAAACGTACTAGAGATACGGTATTTATAGAGTTCTTCAGCCAATGAGATGCTGCCACGTTTTAGGGACAAGTTAGGCCAATTAGAGTTGGCGATCGCCACAATGCAAGTTGGCGGTCGCAATGTTTTTGAAAGGTTTCACAAAGTTCTACGGCGGTCGCCATGATACGAGTTGGCGGTCGCTATGATGAGAGGTGGCGGTCACCATTTTTTGCTAGGGTTTCCACAAAGTTCTATGGCGATCGCCACAATGAACGTGGCCGTCGCCTTACTTGGGCAGCAAGTTTCGATGGTTCGACAAAATTTTATTAGTTTGAAGGTTCCGAGTTCAAATACAGAGCTTGAAACACTTTTCGAGGATCGTACTAAGGCACCATTTCACCTATTTCCATCATCGAATTCACCTAAGATGTGGCGGGATCAAATTGGGGTGTCTATAGTATCGGGAATCTTTACGTAAGGAGAAATGTTAAGCATTTAATAACATGAGCTCAATGCAAGACGGTCTTGAGATTAAGGGTCAGAGTGCAATTAAAGTTCTTTAGTGGTGTGAACTGTAATTTTGTGGTTTATGGAAATTACAAAAACTGCTGCAAGATTTTCACAATTACAGATACCGCTGTGAAGTTTGCTTAATTATGAAAATCGCTAATAGGTATCTGTGTTCCACTGGAAGTCATACTCATAATTACTCTACAGGTCCCTGGTGTAGCCCTATAAATATGCGGGTAGACTGAACCAAATTCATAACTTGTCTTCAAGACTAAAACTGTCCAAGTTCTGTTGGTACAAGTTCTTGAAGGATTGTACCCTACACTACATTTAAGAATCGCATAAGAGAATATAGTAGAAGGTCTTACGAGAGCTTCAACTCGGTATCAAAATCGTAGTTGATGATTCGATCAAAAAAAGGTATAAATTAACTATGGTTCCATGGGTTTTTATTTTGATCGTTTGACATCAAAAGTCTTATCTGGAGCCCGTTTCGGCTATTGCCTGTTTAGTTATTTTTATCAAAAAATCGTTTACAAAAATAATGATCTTGGCAGTTTTGCCTCCAACAGTAGACACCTCGATTTGACCCTGCTAAATCTTAGGCTTATTTTGGTGAGTCCAATAATGAAAACCAAGTGGGATGATGTGCAAAGTCTCTGAACGATCGTCGGGAAGTGATTCAAAACTAGTACTCCGTGAAATCGAATCATATAATCATAGCTTTTGAACCTTGTGGCTGCAAGCTTCGAACCTTGCAACTGTCCCCTTGAAACGACTGCAACATGAAACCTTTGGAAATCCTAAAAAACCTCACGGTCGCAACAACCATCTTGACGGTCGCAATCTTCAAAGGTGGCGACCGTACCCTTTTGAAAATATTCTGAGGCCTTGAACGTTTCCGCACCTCATTGGTTGGCATTTTTTCTATAAACGTACATACGGTACTATTTTTAAAGGACAATTCAAGTACACCGATACTCTTCCGCATTACCAACACACATCTCGATCTTTTATACATTCCTATTACCCGAGCACTAGGACTAGAGCACTTTTTGAAGACCGTATATACGAGAATCGATCCCTACGACTTGAGGACACATCTGGATTACCGCATTTTAGGCATGGGCATAGCTACAGCTAACGAGGGGGTTCAAATGATCCCACTTAGATTTTTTTTTTTAAAAAAAAAGTTTGTATAATTATATTAAAATTTTGGCTATTTATGTTATTGATCCCAATAAAATACAATAAAAGTGGGATAGTTTTAAATAGAAAAATCTTTATATATATAATATTTATAAATCCACCAGTTCAATCGCCTCCTTTAAAGTTTTTTATTCAACTTTCAATAAAATTAGGATAAATGATATTGGTGACCTTACAAAAAAGTTAGTAGAGTCCAAGAAGAATATTGTATATCTATTGGTTTACATGCTTATGAAATTGTCATTGATTCTGTCTGTCACTACTGCAGCTGCGAAAAGATAGTTTTCTGCAATGAAATTCATCAGGAATCAACTGGTAATCAGATGAGAGATAAATGTTTGAATAATTTTTTGATTACGTATATCGAAAAGGACATATTTGATAGCATCAGTAATGAGGATATTATATAGCGATTTCAAAAAATGAAGACTCGTCATGGACAATTGTAAAAGTTTATTAATTTGCTTAACCAATAGATTTAACATCTTCATATTTTGTTTCTACATGTAATTGGTAAGTATATATTATTTTGTTGAAGTTGTGGGGAATATAATGTTATAATGCATTTTGTGAAAACTAATTTTGACAAATATTATATAATTAACAATTTAACATGAATAATAATTTGTTGAATGACAAATCAAACAAAATTTCTAGCTACGCAACTGATTTCAGGTACCCTTATTGGAACCCCGACACTTCTCTCTCCACACTTTCTACCTTCGTGGAGAGCTCGGATTAATTTTTGTGTTTTAATTTACGATTCACATATTTGTTGTTTTAGCTTGGTTCTTGTTAAATCTTGTCATCATAGTCACATTATTTGTATGCTTAATTCTTAGTTTGTTAGTATGAAATCAATCTTATTTTTATCATAATTCTATTTAAAATAGTTCTAAATGTTTATGTGATCATGCTGCACGTTGCATGTTAGCACCCAACATACTGTCCTTTAAAATTCAACAAAACAGTGCGTACATACCTTGCGGTCGCAACTTTCATAGTTCTGGTTGTTACAAATATGCACTGACATACTTGCGGTTGTGATTCTGTTATTTAGGACCGCAACCTTTGGGTCTTAGGAGCTTCCGACCTCAACATTGATATGTTACGATCGCAACCTTTTTCCATTTCCAATAGCTTAATCTTGCCTTTATAGTGTTCTGTCAACGATCTGTATGATGTTCAGTATGCAATCTGTAGCATGTTTCCAACATGATTGATGTTAAGAAACCATTAGGATAACCTTATCTTCGTTTAGAACCAGGTTATTCTTACCAAGCATCCTCAGCATTATTTTCACATGATTAGGGATAACTAATTGATTTCATCTTTTGTTCATCGCATGCAATTTTTACCATGTATCCTTACTATAAATTTTGCATGCTTTAGGACTTAGGATTTCTTTTTATGCTTTGTTTTGTGTTCTATACACCTATGCTATGTTATTTCCTTATTTGGTTTTAATTATTTTCCCATTGTTTCCACCTTTTTTATTTGCATACATTTGAAAAATATAATTAAAAACCAATAATGATTAGTAAAATACAACCTCACAGTAGAACGAACGGGGTGCCTAACACTTTTTTGGATTCGTATCTTAGCCCCCTGATCCATGTTTTCTTTAGTTAAACATTTTAAAGACCAGTGGCTCCTTTTTGTTTTTCATGTTTTTTGTCAAAAATCAAGTGGCGACTCAATTTTTTAGTGAAAAGTGTTTTCAAAATATTTTGGTTTTCAAGGTGTTCAAAGTTTTCAAAATAACTCTTGAAATCCTAATTTTTGCAAAAATCCAAAATTTCGGCGCCACAGTATTTTCTGGCGACTCCGCTGGGGACTGGTTTACAAAATCAAATAAGAGGGCTAAACTTGAAAGCATCATTGGTTCTCAATTGTACTTTCTCATTTTCATTCTCGCATGCATTTTGCATTGTTCTCAGCCACCGCTTAGCTTACCCGATATCCTGGTCAGTTTACTGTCTCAAGGCTATGTTAGGAAAACAAGCGAGCTTTTTCTGGCCGCATGCTCCAATAGGTGCAGTGAAAAGGGTTATTGCGTACCGTTTGACCATGCCTTGCACCATACCTGGCATGGGAGGCATATTGTTGACTCTTTTCAGAAGGTACCCAGAGTTTGACCAAACTGGCTTTTTCTGCATATAGTAGGTTTGTACCTCTCATTAGGTGCTAAACCTGTAGGATTATGTGTTTTAATTTAATTGAATGTTTTGCTTGTATCTGTTTAAGACCTTTGTTTGGTTGTTTGGTTTAGGATAGTTTCCCTCCCGGGGTTCTACTCGGGTTTTCTTTAGACACTTGTTTTATTTTCTTTAGTGTTAACCTTTGTTCGTATTAGGATCTCGGTCTCCTTCCTGGGGCTTTACTCAGGTTTTGGTTTAGGAACCTTTGTTGGTTTAGGATAGCTTTCCCTCTCCCAAGGTTCTACCTGGTTTATTGGTTTAGCGTCCTCGATTTTGTTTAAGTTTATTTTTTTCTCCTCAGGTCCTTATCCGGGTTCTGGCTTAAGGTTTTGTTTGGTTTAGATTAAATTTCCCTCTTAAAGTTCTGCTTGATTTTTTCTGTAGAACCTTTGTTTAAACTTTTCTCCTAGGGAGCTATTGGTTGGGTTTTCGGGGCTTCTTTTTGGGGTTTTTGGTTGTGTTATGCTTTCTAGTTTTTTTTTTTTTGGGCCCAGCAGGGGCCTACTGTTGTTTTGGCGTCTATACCCTATGGTAGCTTATTGTACTGTGCTTGGAATGTTTGTTGTCTTTGTCGGAGTTCTGTCCTAGGAGCTTATGACACTTGCTTCTCTCCTTTTGGGTTCTCAGGTTTCTTCTGGTCTTAGCTTATTGGGTCAAAAGAGCTGTATCCTCTACATGTTTGGGCCAGATCTGCAATCGAAAGACTCTACAAGGTATTTGAATAGGCTGTAGAAACATTAAAGATGGTAAAAAATGAAGTGAACTTGATAGCCCTGATGAGGGCAATTACTAATATACAGAGAAAAGTTGAACAGAAGACACAAGCTCAAATTTACTGTCAGATATAAATCCGGGCAATTCAAGCTCGTTTTCCAGGTGTGAATGAGCAGTAAAAGGACCTGAATGAAAACGGAGAGGATTTTTGGGATGATAATCAAGGTCATGATGGACCACAGGTTGCTGTACCACCCCGGATTCCTCGTTAAGTCGTGGTGGAAGAGAAAAATACGGCCCAGTCTAAGGAATTCGTGCTGGCGAATAAGACTAATTGAATGGAAAAAGTGCTAAGAATGGCGAAAGAAGTAGAGGAGTACATGTTGGATATGGGAGGCTTGTGCTTGTTTCTAAACGCCAAGCTCTTGAATAAGTTTAAGATGCCCGACATGAAGAAGTTTGATGGAACAGGAGACCCCCAAATTCATCTGAGTATATATGTCAGTACTCTTTCTTCTATAGGAATAGACGATCAGTTAAAGGCGCAGTTGTTCCACCAATCTCTCTCTAGGGCAGCTAAGAAGTGGTTTCTTTCTCTAGACGTCACCAAAACTAGGACATGGGAAGACATCGCTATGGCCTTTGACAGCCAATACAGTTACAACATCCAGCTAGACGTAACCACTTGAGAGCTTGAGACCACCCGTTAAGAAAGTAGGGAGTCATTTGTTGAGTTTTTAACTAGATGGAGGGGCAAAGCGGCTAAGATGACCAATTGGCCGATAGAGAAAGAACAGGTGAGAACTATGGTCAAGAATCTGTAATCCCCTCTGAAATGGTATTTGATCACGCAGTCGCTCTCCACATTTGAGCAACTATTCGACGAAGAGGTTCAGATAGAGGACTCCATTCAGTCAGGAGACATTGAAAATGCTGAGCCGAGTAAAAACTGAGAAGGGCTTACCCCACCAATAGCCTAAACCAAAACCAGTCTACCCCTTCTGCTAACCTCGTATCTCATACGAGCGAGGTTAACCTATTGAACCCCCAATCAGATCAGCTGAACCCCTCATCCGCCACCCCACCTCCTAGAAATAACCAACCACCGCAGCAAAAGATGCCGAGGAGAGTCTTGACTCCCTTTAACATATCTCTGACCACAGCCCTAAATCGACTTGTCAAGAAAGGGCTGATTAAGCTTCTTATTCCAATGCCGTTACCTAACCCTTTGCCTTCGAGATACAACCCTTCCCAGTACTGTGCGTTCCATCAGAGCCATGGGCATGTGAATGATAATTGCCTGAGACTCTGCCATGAAATCTAGGATCGTATCGATAACAAAGTTATCCCACCCCCGTTTACTATCCAGAAACCAAATGTCACAACTAATTTGCTGCCAAACCATGCCAAGCAAGCCAATTTGAACTGTTCCAGCTAAGGCAGCTGGAGGATCCCAACTGCAACATCTATCTGGCACATCTTCCATGCCCGTGTATTCCAGCTACTGAAGATCAGTCGTCTTGCTTACTAATCATGATCAGGAATGGGTGGGAAATGGAAGAATGAAATGACACAGCCTGGGATGGATTTGATATGGTAATTCAGGTAAACAACCAGATAGAGGAGGAACACAACAATGACGATAACTAGCCGCTCGACTACCAGGAACGGCTGTATGGGTCCGTCTGTGTTCTAGACGACGTCACTCTTCCTCAGCTCTTTAGGGAAGAGGTGCATGTCGATGAGATGCAGTCCTATTGGCTTGTCCGAATAAAGTTAAAATCAGATGGGGAGGAGTGGGCTGAGTTTTGGGCAGCCCGTAAGACACAAGTGGGATATATAAAAGAAGATATATGGGGGTTGGACGATGTTGACAATACGAGGGCAATTAGAGATGAAAAAGAGAGAAAATAAAGACCGGAGAGCAGTGATTTGAATGACTTATGGGAATTTGAGAGCTCTCCATACATCACCGAGGGCAGGCAAACTAAAAACACAATGTCGGGTTTATGGGATCCTGAGGAAGGGGCAGAGCACCTGACCAGGAGCGAAAGGCATTTTAAACCAGCTCAGCTAGAAAGAGGACAAGAAAGTGGGAAAAGAAAAGAGAAGGAATAGGAAGAGAAAGGTGACGTTGTGTTGAGATAGCTAAAAAAGACTCTGGCCAACATCAGGATTAGGGGTCTACTGATGGCTTCGCACTGACACAGACAAGCCATGTTGAAGGTTCTGAATAAGGCTAATGTATTGATTGATTCAACCCCCGATCAATTGATTGAGCTAATCCTACCACCTGTAGAGCCCAAGGTAGTATCCTTTTCTGACAAGGATTTACCATTGGAAGGAAGGAACTATAACAAACCCCTGCCTATCATTGTCAAGTGTCTGGAGAAATGGGTCCTCGTCATGCTCATCGATAATGGATTAACGCCAAATGTCTACCCACTCAGAACGACGGTTTGTTTGGGAATGAAGCTGGATCGTTTCATACCTAGCAACAAGGGGGTTAGGGCATATGGCAGCACAAGGCGAGATGTGCTTGGACTGGTGACGTTTGCTATATCAGTCAGACCGTTGAAAACTTTCGTAGAGTTCTACGTGTTGGATATTCTGGCATCCTTCAATTTATTACTGGGAAAACTATGGCTTCATGACCCTAATGTACAAACAGTTCCTTTTACCCTCTATCAAAAGTTAAAGCTAGTTAAGAATAGAGCAGTACCGACTATTCATAGGGAGGATAGTATCCAACCTCCGAGAGAAGACGGCTCAACTCTCTTGGAAGTTCAACACAGAGAGGGAAAAGTGTTTCAAAGTGGGTTTAGGTTTGATGAGGCCCAGACAGTACAGACGCTGTTAAAGGAGGAAGAGAGCTATATTAACCCCTATGTTGTTACTATGATGAGACGTATAACTTATTTTTTGGGAATGGGGTTGGCTCGCCAACAGCAGGGAATTTCATAGCCCATTCAAGTGTTTTCGACCTCGCAATGTTTTAGCCTAGGGTATAAGCTAATAGAAGAGGATCTAAAAGAACCGAAGAAAGAGCAGAGAGGAAAGAAGAGCAGGTATGCGGGAACGTTGAATGGCTACTTCATCAAGGAACGGAAAGACTTCCTTTATTGTGGTTTCCCGGAACCATGGTTTGATGAGGAAACTAATTAGAAACTGTCGAGTCTGGAGATCTTCTTTAGCCACAAACTATTTGATACAGAGGAAGAGGAAGCAACAGAGGAGAGAGAAAAGAAAGGGAAGAAGATCTAAGAGGAAGAGGACTGGGTAGACAAGTTGGACGGCATCGACATAGGAGCTTTGTTCAATGATCAAATGGCTTAGATGCATATAGCTGATTAGGAGTGCTTGATGATGGGCTACGGTGCACCAACTGACTACACAAGGCTCATCATGGACGTAGCGTCGAAAGATGTTAAAAACTGGTCTTTGGAATTTTGTAACTTGCATTGTAACACCCCGCTCCCGTAAGGCACCAAACCCATACAAAGGGATGTGATCCCACCGTCGCTGACCGGCAGCCAAAGAGAAAGACAAGGGATAAAGATATTAAGAGATCAAGCAAAAACTTCTAAACAACCACAACACCTTAATTTCAAAAGAGATATATATGAGTCACTAGGGATTTGCCATTCCAATGGCATACATTACTTCTAAAACATCAAAAACCTTCAGGGTCTTATATATGAAGCTCTGCCAAAACTAAAAACTCAACAAAAAAAAAACTGAACCAAAACAATTCCCAACACCAAAACCAAAACTACTCGACGTCACCTGTGGTGGACCAACTCCTAGCCGTTCTTGGTATCTGCAATAATAGAGGTTACAGGAGAGTGCACTGAGCATTATCATGAATAGAAAAGAAAGTTACTTAGTTAAGGATAACTAAAAACTCTTTCTAAAAATAATTCATCACATTTTTGACAAAAAATATAGAAACTAATGCATTTTCTTGAACATGAAAATATCACAGATTATATACAACCTTCTCAGTATTGCAAACAAAAATATGTTCCTAGTACGACCACCGCTTATTTAAAATGAATGACCACTTTCTCAAATCTAGACTCAAACCCAAACAGTGTCCAAGTAGTCGTCAACCTCACGACCGGGAGTTCTGACAGTACCGTAACCTCAATTCGCAGTGCACGGATAGCGACGTGATGGAATGAGTGCCACTCTCTACTAAGCACGAGTGGTATGTGCTAAAACCTGAGACTCAACCCAAAATCCTTAAAGGAAAAAACTCTAGCTTAACAGGAAACCTCCCCCTTAGGGACGAATGAAAAACCCATAGTTGGGTAACCTCCCTCATAACGGGATATAAAGGGCTGCAAACCCTTGTAACTTGGCACTTTGGAACAACCACACAACATTAACCATACTTTTATAATAATATCATGCTGGCTCAAAATATCATGGATAACACACTTGAATTAAAAATATCATGGCTTTTTGAAAACAACAGATTCATGTGATCGTCAAACTGGTTATAGTTCAAAACATGCGCTTCAAAGCATTTTCTTACATTATTTATATAAACTCAAGTTCAAGATAATGGCTAAGAACTCTCACCTTGTATTATATGCATATGAACCAAGGCTCCCTTGGCAAGCTAAGCAGAACCCCCGGGTTCCACAACCTTCGTGCCTAACAAGCAAAACATGACTCGACCATTAACACGAAATCCTACCATTTTAGCATGTGAAATTAAAACGATTCGGACCATTGAATGTTTTCTTTGATTTTAGGGACCATCACTTGTTTAAGAATTTAACTTAACCATTTATTACTCTCTTCCAATCATTAAATTCTAAGATACCGCAGCATTTTGAGGTATATAGACTTGGAGTCAGATTATGATTTTTGGTGATAATTTAGATTAAAATATTATATACATCTTTTATGTTTTACACCAAGGCCAAAACCTAAGGAAACTAGGTGAAAAAGTTGACGAAATCAAAAATGTTTCAGCACTTGCACAGAAAATTGGTCAGAAAAATGTCTCTGTTGGTCTCGATTTTGGGGTATCGAAAAAACTCAAAGTGAGCCCATTTTTGGGTATGTTCTAGTTTAATATCCCTCTACAAGTTCCATGTTTAGTGCTAAAGGTAGTTATTTCGAACAAGCTATAGTTTTTTGCCATTTTATAAAATAGGTTCTGTCAGCCGCCAAAACTCAGCATATCTAGTTTTGGACAGAGAGTTTGAAATGGTTTTGAGAGACTTTCTCGAGACATCTAGGTCTAATTTTTGGACAAAAAGCAGTTCAATATGTTAGCTACAATGTTCATCTAGGTTGGATCTCATATTGACTGGTCTGAAACCGACACACTTTGGTAGAATTGTAATATCTCGAGTTTCACTCACTCAAATGCGTTCAAACCAAATTCGAATGAATTATAACACAAAAACCTAGGTCTGGACATAAAGACTATACTTATAGAAAGTTTCTACATTGAGTTATGATATTCCAAAGATCAGGGTAGAAAGCTCAAAAAGCCCAAAACTCAGGCCTATTTTGGTTCTAGCTTCTTAGTGCCATGTGTGTAAGGTTTTGACCCATCTTCTTTGTATTCATGTGTTGTACTGCAATATATCAATGTTCTAGAGCTCATAGAAGTCATGGAACCCATGAAAAAACCCACATCAACTCACAACTTCAACATTCATACTGAACAGTCCCACAAATTTATCCATAATGCCTTTATATTTAAGTTTTCGATTCTTGACCTTAGATTTGTGTTTGAAAGTAATGAAATAGGTATTTGATATGTATAAAATTAGAAGTGTTAGAGCCTTGATTACCTTGTTTAGAAGTTATTTCTTGGTGATGGAAAACATTGGACTTAGCTTTCAAGCTCCATGGATCCAGCTTTCAAGCTCCATGGTTCCACCTCCTTCTTCTTTCTTCTTCTTTCTTTTTTCTTTCTTCTCTCTCTCTCTCTCTCTCTCTCTCTCTCTCTATATATATATATATATGTGTGTGTGTGTGTGTGTGTGTGTGTGTGTGTGTGTGTGTGTGTGTGTGTTAATTAATTTTTTTAAATTTAATTATAGAAGAAAATTTGGGTATTTTCACATAAGTTTGTTTCTTGTCTTTTCGAGCTTAACTCTTGTCTTAAACAACTTGAACTTATAACTTTGAATTCTTATCCTCAACATTAGGGTTTTAATATACGCTTGTGTGGTTCCCACTCTATCCATGTCTCGGGCTCGAAAAGGTTAAACGATAGGGTCGGTTATTCTTATCGAAATTAGGGTCAAGATTTCGTTTCTTTTGAGATATTCTTTCTTTTTTATTCGTATCTTGATTTTGAGTTATTACAATCTACCCTCCTTCAAGAAATTTCATCCTCAAAATTTATATACCTTGCTTGAAGAGACGTGGATATTTCTCATGATAAGGCTTTAAAGCCACCGTTTAAACTAATAACTTCTAACACACGATCCTATTCAACAATTCAAAAGGTCCATTATATGCTAACACTCACCCTTAAAAGGAACAACAACTCAATGCCTTTGAAGACCAACCTTCACTCTTATCGGGTTTCGCACAATACCTTTGTAGGACTTACACGCACACCCTTACCGGGCTTACACACACCTTCACAGGGAAAAATGCTTTTAGATTAATCATACCCTTCCATTGTGGTATCCTTAAGAACACACAGTCCGCCACAAATTTCAGGTCGCATCTTTGATTATCTGCATAACTCTTCTGACTATCTTGCGATTGCTTCAATCTCTCTCGAATCAACTTAATCTTATCAGTGGTAAGTTGAACTATCTTGGGTCCAAGCAACATCCTCTCTCTGACTTCTTTCCCACTAATTGGGCTTCAACATTTCCTGTCGTACAATGCTTCGTAAGGGGCCATCCCTATAGTTGACTGAAAACTATTGTTATATGCGAACTCGATCAACGGCAAATGTTCCTCACAGCTTCCAGCAAAGTCTAAAACGCATGCTCTAAGCATTTCTTCTAAGGTCTGAATTATCCTCTCGGATTGACCGCCAGTCTACTGATGGAAACCCGTGCTAAACTTTAAAGTAGTCCCCAATGCTTCTTGTAAGCTTGGCCAAAACCAAGATGTAAAACGTAGGTCTCTCTCTGACACTATAGAAACTGGTACTTCGTGTAGCTTAACGATCTCAACAATATGAAGCTGTGCAAATCGATCCATAGAAAACGTCATCTTTATTGGTAGGTAGTGAGCTGATTTCGTCAACCTATCCACAATTACCCTAATAACATCATTCCCCTTGGGTGTTCGAGGGAGTCTAGTTACGAAATCCATGGTAATATGTTCCCACTTCCACTCGGGTCCAGTTAACGTTTGTAGTAATCCTACCGGCTTCTGGTGTTCAATTTTAACTTGCTGGCATACAAAACATCTTGTCACGAAATTCGCTACGTCCTTCTACATCCCATTCCACCAGTATCTTTCCTTTAAGTCTCTATACAACTTCGTATCTCCCGGGTGCATGGTGTATGTTGAGTTATGCGCTTCATCTAAGATCTGCCTCCTCAACTCCCCATTATTAGGCACATACAATCTGTGACCGAACCACAATACGTCATCTGGAACTTCAAATTTTGTCTTCCTTTTAGCTGCTGCTTTCGCCCTTATCTTGTCCACTTGGTTATCCGCCAATTAAGCTGCTCGAATTTAATCTAATAAGGATTGTCTTATGCCCATAGTTGCTAATAGGCATGCATTCCTTCCTATGGCAAGATGGGTTCTAAGCATTCGCATTTCAGAAAAAGTACTGGCTCGTACCGCTCGTAGATATGCTATTTTTTCCAATGATTTTTGGCTTAGGGCATCTGCCACGACGTTTGCCTTCCCCGAATGATAGTGAATCATATAGTTATAATCCTTAATTAACTCCATTCATCTCCTTTGCCTCAAGTTCAGCTATTTCTGGGTGAAAATATACTTCAAGCTCTAATATTCCGTAAAGATCTCACAAGGGACGCCGTACAAATATTGTCTCCATATCTTGAGCGCGAAAACGATTGCAACTAATTCTAGATCGTGGGTAGGGTAATTCTTCTCATATGATTTTAATTATATGGATGCATAGGCGATAACCTTCCAGTGTTGCATCAATACGCAACCTAAACCTTGGTGTGAAAGCTCTCGTTGCCTGACAGAAGAGTAAGTACAAGTGTTGACACCAATTTGAACTTCAACTCTTGAAAACTTAGTTCGCATCCGTTGGACCATTCAAACTTGACATTATTCTGAGTTAACCAAGTCAAGGGCTTTGCAATCAGGGAAAAGTCCCGAATAAAATGTCGGTAATAACCAGCTAATCCCAAAAAGCTTCGTATCTCAGTCACGCTAGTTGGTTTTTTCCAATTGACTACCGCTTCCACATTCATTGGGTCCACTTGTATTCCCCTTCCAGATATAACATACCCAGCTACACCACTCGATCCAACCAAAACTCTCACTTTTCGAATTTTTGCATACAACTAGTGCTTCCTTGAGATCTGCAAAGAAATCTTCAAGTATTCCCTATGTTCCTCCTCACTCCAAGAGTATACCTGAATGTCGTATTCAAACACAATTACAAATTGGTCTAGAAAGCTTCTAAACACCAAATCCATTAGGTCCATAAACACAGCAGGCGCATTCATTTGCCTGAGAGGCATCACCACAAATTCATAATACCCGTATCGAGTCCTAAAGGTAGTCTTGGGTACACCTAACTCTTGTACTTCCAATTGATGGTATCCTGTCCTCAAGTCTATTTTCAAGAACACTCTGGCTCCTTGCAGCTGGTTGAACAGGTTGTCTACCCTAAGCAAAGGATGCCTGTTCTTAACGATCACTTTATTCAATTGTCGATAGTCCATACACATCCTTAGTGTCTTATCCTTCTTTTTCACGAACAGTATAGGTGCTCTCCATGGTGAGACACTAAGTCGGATGAATCCTTTTTCTAATAACTCTTGTAATTGTTCATTCAACTCTATTAGCTCAGCAGGTGACATTCTATTGGGAGGAATAGATATGGATGCTGTGCCTGGGTAGAGAATGACTGTAAACTCTACTTCTTGGTCTGGGGGTAATCCTCTGGAAAAACGTCTAGAAACTTACAAATCACCGGTACCTCCGAAAGCTTCTTTTCTTTCATCTATATATCTATCACATGTGTCAAAAACCCCTGGCAACCCCTCTTCAACATCTTCGAAGCCTTAATGGTTGACACAATACGGATAGGTGTTCTACTCTTATCCCCTTAGAAAACTAACTCCTCTTTCCTGAGTATCCTAAAGATTACTCTTTTCCTAACACAATCCAGCGACACATGGTAGGATGACAACCTGTCCATCTCAAAAATCAAATCAAACTCAGACATAACCAAAAGCATCAAATCTACCATCATCTCCCTATCTTCTATCTTCAACACACAATCTTTACACACACTTTTAATGGTCACTCTAGCCTTATAACCATCAAGACTAATACCATCACTTGAACCTAATGCGTTACTAGGGAGAAACATACCACATAGACTAAACGCTCCGTAGGTATATTCTTACCCATACGAACCTAATCTCAACCCTCGTCGTGACACAATATACATTCGCATCTTTCCGTCACATACGTACCACTTACCCAACAATCCTTTAACTGAACAGTACTAACTCCTGAATCTAAAATCTCTTACCATCATCACTCAATCCCTTCACACATTCTCTCCCACACAACGTAACAAAGAACCACTTTCGCACATTAACTATTTCATCTTACCCACATTTTACCAGGACACTCGATTCACTCAATGCCAATTACAAAATTCATACCCCATTATTTCGTATAGTTTCACTTACGCTTCCACTATTCTCACCCAAACACTTGTTCCTCCTCCGTACTCACACTAAATTGCTTCGCAACTCCACCAGAAATAGTAGAATTATATCACCTTTCAACTTCTCATACATAGAGTCCACACATTCCCATGAGAAAATTTATTCTTTATACAAGAAACATTTATGCACTAATCTAAACAAGTTTGTCCTAACGGGTCACATCACAAAAGGTTTTTAAAAACAACTTTCTTGCGACTCACACCGATACCACAACCAAAACCAAATACCAACTCCATGCTAGTTACACAGTCTAGATGTCAAATGAATATAAATCGATACTTAAGAACTTACCACATGAACAACTCAGTCTATTTAAAATGCACACTCCACCGCTCAACTAATTTTCAGCGTTAGCAAGACTAACTATTTCCACAAACTCTGTAGTACCCAAATCTTTGAATTGTTTAACTAAAGAGTTACCGGTCCTTCTAGCCTGCATTGCAATTCATCTTGCACTATGTTCACTAGTCTTGCATAGTTGTTCATCTCGAGAACCGTCATCCTTGTTCTAATCTGAAAACTTAATCCCTTCTTAAACCTTCTACACCTTGTCTCCTCATCAAGTATAAGTTAGGTGGCATATTGTGACAACTCCGTAAACTTCATCTCGAATTTTTCCACAGTCATTCTTCCTTGTTCCAGGTTGATGGATTCTTGCTCTTTCTCATGCTAGTAGTTTATGGGCTAGTATTGCTCATCGAACGCTTTCTCAAAACGATCACAAGTAATTCTCTGGGGTACGGGAGGTTCAACTCCTGGCACCAGCATTTTGAGTAATCGTTCCATGGCTTCCCACTAGTGGTAAGCTTCTACCCTAAACATAAATGCTACGAGGTCAATCCTATTATTTGCATCTACCCCCAACCTATCCAGAATACGCACGGTATCCTTCAACAAGTTTTCTGCTTCTACGGGGCTAAGGGTTTCTGTGAACTCTTTTGCACCCAGATCCTTAAATTGTTTGATTAAAGAGTTACTGTTCCTCTCAGCTTGCATTGTGATCTAACTCGCATTCTATTCGGTCAGTCTTATGATCGCCTCCAACATCATAGCAGTTAGGTCAGGTTCTATCGGTCCCACTTGCGAAGATTCTTCTTACTGTGCCTCATTATACTGGTTCAGGTAAAATGATGCTTTGTTCGAGTTTCTCCATGCTCCTTCCTATCGTAGGAAAGCTATGACTTAGGGTTCGACACAGGAGTCCAACTTATAGACATAAGGATAAGAACAAACTGTCTTTGAAAGGCTTTAATTACACAAGGTTCGTCCCCCTTAATCTAATAACCCACTTAAACTTCGCAAAATGACAACACAAGGCCCCTCCCAGGTTATCTCCCCAATCTGATAACTTGCTTAGACTTCCAATTAGAACCCTGTGTCTGCAAAACGTGTTTCCCAAATGGACCTAAAAGTCAGTCAGTCAGATGCCCGAAGGCAAAGGTATGGCAATCCCAGGCCTAAACCACTCTTCTCAACAAACCGCGAGACGATGAACTTAACCTACGGTCCACCACAGACCACACTCTAACAAGTCTACAGAACCTATAACCTAGAGCTCTGATACCAAAATATATCACCCCACTCCCGGAAGGCACCAAACCCGTACAAAAGAATGTGGTCCTGTTGCCGCTAATCGGCGACCAAAGAGAAAGACAAGGGATAAAGATATTAAGAGACTAAATAAGAATTTCTAAGCAACCACAACACCTTAATGTCAAAAGAGGTATTCATGAGTCACTAGGAATTCGCCATCCCAAGGGCATACATTACTTCTAAAACATCAAAAACTTTTAGGGTCTTATACATGAAGCTCTGCCAAAACTAAAAACTAAACAAAAGAAAACTTAACCAAAACGATTCCCAACACAAAAATCAAAACTACTCGACAACGCCTATGGTGGACCAACTCCTACCCGTTTCTGGTATCTACAACCACGGAGGTTAAAGGAGAGCGCACTTAGCAATATCATGAACAAAAAAGAAAGTTACTTAGTTAAGGATAACTAAAAAATCTTTCTAAAAATATTTCATCACATTTTTTCGAAAATATAAAAACTGATGCATTTGCTTGAACGTGAAAATATCACAGATTATATACAACCTTCTCAGTATTGCAAATAGAAATATGTTTTTACGCTAAACTGCAACAAATTTAAAATGTATGACCACTTTCTCAAATTTAAACTCATACCCCAACAGTGTCCAAGTAGTCATCAACCTCACGACCGGGAGTTTTGACGATACCATAACCTTAATTCGCAATACACGGATAGCGGCATGATGGAATGAGGGCCACTCTCTACCAAGCACGAGTAGTATGTGTTAAAGCCTGGGACTCAACCCAAAAGCCTTAAAGGCAAAGACACCTGCATAATGGGAAACCTCACCTATAGGGACAAATGAAAAACCCATAGTTGGGTAACCTCCCTCGATAAAGGGCTGAAAATCCTTGAAACTTGGCACTTTGGAACAACCACACAACATTAGCCATACTTTTATATTAACATCATGCTAGCTCAAAATATCATGGATAACACACTTGAATTAAAAACATCATGGCTTTTAAAAACAACAGGTTCAAATGATATTAGCATTAAAAAGAAATAGAACATTAAAAGACAAAAAAATAAAACTATATTACAAGAAAAATAAAGGAAAAGCCATATTAGCATTAAATTAAAAATTAAATAATATTAAAAGAAAAAGAAACAAGATATTAATGAAGAAAATGCAAAATTAACATTAAAAGAAAAATTAGCATTAAATGGGTGTTGTAGTAACCTAGTACATTTTTTAATTGATTAATTATTATTTTTTTCCATAATTAAAATTTCTGGGGACAATTGATGATTAATTGTAAGACCCTGACCCGTTCTTTTTCGGCGTTTTTCAACGCGCGTTTCGTGTTTTTGTTATAGCATGTTTTAAATGCTTTTAGATGCATGATCGGAGTTAGATATGCATGTGAGGTAGGTTCCCGGGACCGTGGAATATTGCGGTGCAAATTTCAAAAAATTTAAAAAACAAGATATTTTTTAGTCCTATAAATATCTGGAATTAGATATTTTCAAAACTTCTCAGCTAAATTTTTTTTTCTCTCTGCCTTCTTTCTAACTTCTCGGGGGCCCGGGGCTCAGTTTTCGACGATCCAACAGCGGATCCTTACTATTGGCACGGTGGGCTACGCGTTCATCTAGACATAATTTCATTCCGACAAAACTCGATTTTGCATGTGGTTCGAGACGTCTAGTTTTTAACTCACCGAGGTAGGATCCTAGACTCTCATGTAGCGTGTGTGCTTTTACCGGTTAGAAATGCATAAAAATTGATTTATGTTTTGAAAAACTGAGTTTTGGATTGAAAATGGGGTTTTGTGTTGTTTCGGTTGGATGGAACCGGGTTTTGAGGTTTTTCGTTCGGTGGTCTTTGGTGGTTTGAGCTCGTGTGTGTCCGTGGGTGTTAAATATATGCAAATCGGTAGGTTTGTGAGTGTTTTGAAGCATCATAGTGGGTGTTGGAGAGTTTGGGGGTTTAGAACACCAAGAACAGGAAAATCTGAATTTTTCTCAGGTGGTAGCTCGCTCTAGCACCCGATGTTCGCTCGAGCGCACTAGCTACGCAGGGTTGTTTTGTTTTGGTGTTATCTCTCTCATTCGAACTCAGAATTAGGTCGTTCTTGTACTCAAATTGAATCCCCAGAAGTCGTCTTTCCAATATGAGCTCTCTCACAACAAAATTCTTTTTGTAGAAAATGTTATGACCAAAAGAGTGCGGATATGTCAAGATTTCAAAACTATTTTTCACCCATTTTTGGCCGAACGTTTGGGAAAGGTTGTTTTTCGTCCTTGTTTCCCCTTTTTATCAAGTATCTTGTTTCTTGGGGTGTCGTGGGTTTATGTTGGGCGCGTGTGGGCGTTGGGGGTTCATGTTGGGTGCGTGTGGGCATCATGGGTTGTGTAGGGCGCGTGTAAGTGTTGTGGGCTTGTGTTGGGCGTGTGTGGGCATCGTGAGTTGTGTTGGGCACTTGTGGGCGTCGTGGGTTCATGTTTGCCGTGTTGGGCGTGTGTGGGTCCATGATGGGCGTGTGTTAGTCTGTGTTATGATGTGTTAGTGGTTGGATCCTTGGTTTCCAACGGTACTCCGTTGATTGATTATGGGATTATTTTACTGAAATACTGTTGGATTCTTTTTGGGGTTTTGTTGGTTGTGTTGTGGCTTCGGGGGTCGTGCCGTGGCCTCTGGAGTTTGTTAGGTGCCGTCCTAGGGGGTGACATGCATGGTTAGATGCGGGTTTTTGGTGCACGTTGTGCTTGTGGTGGTTTGTTCATTGTTACGTGCGGGGGTTTAGTTTTGTTTCTTGGTTTATGTTTCCTCCCAGCGTTGTCCGCTGGAGCAGTGGTTGTGTGCTCGAGTGGGTTGGTGACCGAGAGTTGGGTCGATGGGTGACCTCTCGAGTGGTGGTTGTTCGCTCGAGCGGGGTTGTGGTAGTGTGCTATGTTGGTATGGGACCGCTCGAGCGTTGGTTTTGCGCTCGAGCGCGTGAGTGGTGTTGGCCTTCGGGTTAGGCTTGGTTTTGTGAGTTGTTGGCTATCCATGTGAGTGGATGTCAGGTTGTTTGACGGGTGGCGTCATGAGGTGAAGTTATATATGGCTATGTGCATTTATAACTCTAGTTTATTTAAATGCAGATTATGTAAGTGAATTACATGGCTTAATGTCGTTATGTGTAACGTGGTTTATACTTTAAAATGCAGAGTTTTGTAGGCATGTATGTGTGGGTTATGAGAAATGGATGCATGTGGTGCATGTTGCATGAGTTGCAAGTGTTGTGTTAGTCGCGTGTGTAACATGCGACGTGGTTTGTGAAACGTAGTGATAGTACGTCGTTTTATGCATTAAATCTTGGTTTAGGTTTGCATATGTATATGGAATGGGATAGATGAACTTGTGGTTTTGTGAATGTTAACCCTGGTTAACAATGTACAGGTGTGCATGTGTATGTGTGCGCTCTGTCGGCTGAAACAAGGTCCTGACGAGGCACTGTTGGCTGAAATGAAGTCCTGACGAGGCACTGGTACGGGGTGTGTGTGTGTGCGCTCTGTCGGCTGAAACGAGGTCCTGACGAGGCACTTGTGTGCGTGATATCTAAAGGGTTGAAACGAGACTCTAAAGAGACACGTGGGCATGTAATGCTTATCGGGAAGGATAAACCAATCTTTTAAAGGAAAATGTATTAACGGCCTACCGGAGTCGAAATACAAGAATCATTTTCAGGACTCTTGTGCGTCAAAGAAAAAAGGTCTTTATCCTCGCTTTACCGTTGCTTGTGAAAATTGTTTTTTGGCTCTGGTGAGTCATGATCTAAAACTATTTTTAAATTGTTTTAAAGGTTTGAAAGAGAGTCAAAAACTGCACCTCGTTTTCCTAGCATGTTTGGCTTATTTGCATGTGTTGTCTTGTATCTGCTGAGCTTTGGCTCACGGTGTGGGATTTGATTTTCTTCAGGTACCGGTCACGCAGGTTGATCTAGAGGTGCCGAAGGAGGTGGAAGAGTGTAGTCTTCCTTTTTGCTAGTTTTGTTACATGTATGTTGTAATATGTTTTTTGGCGTTGGAGTCGTGTAATGTAAGCCGTTTGGCGATTATATGCAATGCATGTATGGTTTATCTTGAGAGTGTTCTCGGTTGGGTTTTGTATGTGGTTGTTACGGGTGTTCACATGACCCGGAGTTTAGAGCGTGACAACTTGGTATCAGAGCTCTGGGTTCGAATACCTAGGGCCATGCAAAAAGGTTGCATCACCGTGTGAGGTTGATTACGTGTGTTTGATTGCATGTGTTTAGATGTTTTGATAACATGAACGTGATAGCATGCGGGTTATACATGACTGATGTGTATATGTGAACATGGGAGTTGAACTGTGGGATTGATTAGTCCTGCCTTTGGGCGTTTGGATTAACAAACTTGGGAGCCAAGTTAGAAACACGTTTAGCTAACTTGATTTCTTGTAGGGAATCTGAGTAGGTTATCCAGATTGACGTGTCATTCTTGTTGATTCTCCTCGGTATGTGGGTTTTGTTTAGCATGAACCTACGTGGCTGTGTTAGCATGCTTATGTGGTTAGCGTTTATGTTCATGCGATGTGATGCGTCTTATGTTCTATCTTTCTTTTCATATCGACGCGATGTTTGTGCAGAGAGGGTGAGGCCGTGTTCGAGGCCGTGACCATGGGTTTGGAGTTGGTGGTGGACTCTGTGGGTGGTGTGCTGTGTTGAGACAACGGTTGGTGAGGATGTGAGATTGGGGTGAGTTGTAGATCCCATGTCTTTGAGATGTTGGTCGTTGTTTAGGATGCCTGACCTTGTTTGATTACATCCTAGGAATGGTTTGGCTGACCATCTCATATGTCGTGTCGATTGTGATCGACGGTTTGTTCTCTTTTGACCTTGTAGTGAATTTCGGGGGTAAAATTCCTTTAAGGGGGGTAGAGTTGTGACACCCGGACCCATTTTGTTTGGTTGTTTTTCAACACGCGTTTCATATTTTCGTTGTAGCATGTTTTAAATGCTTTTAGATGCATGATCGGGGTTAGATATGCATGCGGGGTAGGTTCTCGGGGTCGTGGGACATTGCGGTACGAATTTCAAAAAATTTCAAAAAAAAAATATTTTGGAGGCATATAAATATCTAGAGTTAGATATTTTCAAAAGATATTTTCAAATCTTCTCAGCTAAGTTTTGTTTTTCTCTCTGCCTTCTAGGGGACCCGAGGCTCGATTTTCGACGATCCAACAGTGCATCCTTGCTGTTGGCACAGTGGGCTACGCGTTCATCCGAATAGAATTTTATTTTGACGAAGCTCGATTTTTCACGTGGTTCGAGGCGTCGAGTTTTTAACTCACCGACGTAGGATCCTAGACTCTCATGTCTTATAAGGGTGCTACGTGTAATCGTGTGTGTTTTTACCAATTAGAAATGCATAAAAAATTGATTTATGTTTTGAAAAACTGAGTTTTGGCTTGAAAATGGGGTTTTGTGTCATTTCGGTTGGATGGAATCGGGTTTTGAGGTTTTTCGTTCGGTGGTCTTTGGTGGTTTGAGCTCGTGTGTGTACGTAGGTGTTAAATATATGCGAATCGGTAGGTTTGTGAGTGTTTTGAAGCATCATAGTGGGTGTTGAAAAGTTTGGGGGCTTAGAACACCAAGAACAGGAAAATCTGGGGTTTTCTCAAGTGGTAGCTTGCTTGAGCGCCCGATGTCAGCTCAAGCGGACAGGTTGCATTGGGCTATTTTGTTTTTATGTTATCTCTCTCATTCAGAATCAAAATTGGGCCGTTCTTGTACTCAAATCGAAGCCCCATAAGTCTTCTTTTCAATGACACCTCTCTCACAAGAAAATTCTTTTTGTAGAAAAAGTTATGACCAAAAAAGTGAGGGTATGTCAAGGTTTTCAAACCATTTTTCACCCATTTTGGGGCCGAACGTTTGGGAAAGGTTGTTTTTCATCCTTGTTGCCCTTTTTATCAAGTTTCTTGTTTCATGGGGCGTTGTGGGTTTATGTTGGGCGCGTGTGGGCGTTGTGGGTTCATGTTGCGTGTGTGTGGGCATCGTGGGTTGGGTAGAGTGCGTGTGAGTGTTGTGGGCTTGTGTTGCGCCCGTGTGGGCGTCGTGAGTTATATTGGGCGTGTGTGGGCGTCGTGGGTTCATGTTTGCCGTGTTGGGCATGTGTGGGTCCATGATGGGCGTGTGTTAGTCTGTGTTATGATGTGTTAGTGGTTGGATCCTAGGTTTCCAATTGGTTTCCAACGGTACTCCGTTGATTGATTATGGGATTAGTTTACTAAAATACTGTTGGATTCTTTTTGGACTTTTATTGGTTGTGTTGTGGCTTCGGGGGTCGTGCCGTGGCCTCGGGAGTTTGTTAGGTGCTGTCCTAAGGGGTGACATGCATGGTTAGATGCGGGTTTTTGGTGCACGTTGTGCTTGTGGTGGTTTGTGCATCGTTACGTACGGGGGTTTGGTTTTGTTTCTTGGATTTGGTTTCCTCTCAGCGTTGACTGCTCGAGCGGTGGTTGTGAGCTCGAGCGGGCTGGTGGCCGAGAGTTGGGTCGGTGGGTGACCGCTTGTGTGGTGGTTGTGTGCTCGAGCAGGGTTATGGCAGTGTGCTATGTTGGTAGGGGACCGCTTGAGCAGTGGTTGTGCGCTCGAGCGCTTGAGTGGTGTTGGCCTTCGGGTTAGGCTTAGTTTTGTGAGTTGTTGGCTCTCCATGTGAGTGGATATCGGGTTGTTTGATGGTAGGCGTCATGAAGTAAAGTTATATATGGCTTTGTGCATTTATAACTCTAGTATATTTATATACGGATTATGTAAGTGGATTACATGGCCTGATGTCATTATGTGTAACGTGGTTTGTGCTTTAAAACGTAGAGTTTTATTGGCATGTATGTGTAGGTTATGAGAAACGGATGCATGTGGTGCATGTTGCATGAGTTGCAAGTGTTGTGTGAGTCGCGTGTGTAGCATGTGATGTGATTTGTAAAACATAGTGATAGTACGTGGTTTTATGCATTAAATCCTGGTTTAGGGTTTCTTATGTATATGGAATGGGATACATGAACTTGTGGTTCAGTGAATGTTAACCCTGGTTAACAATGCACGGGTGTGCATGTGTATGTGTGCGCTCTGTCGACTGAAACGAGGTCCTGACGAGGCATGCGTGTGTGTGCGTTCTGTCGGCTGAAACGAGATCCTGACAAGGCACTGGTATGGGTGTGTGTGTGTGTGTGCGCTCTGTCGGCTGAAACGAGATCCTAACGAGGCACTTGTGTGCCTGATATCTGAAGGGTTGAAACGAGACTCTAAAGAGACACGTGGGCATGTATTGCATGTAATGCATATCGGGACGGATAGACCAATCTTTTAAAGGAAAATGTATTAACGGCTTGTGGGAGTCAAAATACAAGAATCGTTTTCAGGGCTCTTGTGAGTAAAATAAAATAGTCATTATCCTCGCTTTCCCGTTGCTTGTGAAAATTGTTTTCAGGCTCTGGTGAGTCGTGATCAAAAATTGTTTTCAATTTGTTTTAATGGCATGGAAGAGAGTCAAAAACTGCACCTCATTTTTCTAGCATGTTTAGCTTATATTGCATGTGTTGTCTTGTATCTGCTGCGCTTTGGCTCACGGTGTGGGATTTGATTTTCTTTAGGTACCGGTCATGCAAGTTGATCTGGAGGTGCCAGAGGAGTTGGAAGAGTGTAGTCTTCTTTTTTGCTACTTTTGTTATATTTCTGTTGTAACATGTTTTTCGGCGTTAGAGCCGTGTAATGTAAGTCATTTGGTGATTATATACAATGCATGTACAGTTTATCTTGAGAGTGTGTTCTCGATTGGGTTTTGTATGTGGTTGTTATGGTTGTTCACGTGACCCGGAGTTTGGGACGTGACAACTTAGTATCAGAGCTCTGGGTTTGAGTACCTAGAGCCATGGGAAGTGGTTGAATCACCGTGTGAGGTTGATTGCGTGTGTTTGAATGCATGTGTTTAGATGTTTTGATAACATGAACGTGACAGCATGCTGGTTATACGTGACTGATGTGTATATGTGAGCATGGGGGTTGAACTGTGGGATTGAGTAGTCTTGCCTTTGGGCTTTTGGATTGTTGGGAATGTATACTGAAAAGTCATGCTTTTTATGTATTTTATTCTAGATCCATGGCATATTAATGAGAAACATTTGAGATAGTTTTGCATTATGGTTTCATATTTACATTTGTGATGTTTGAATGCATAGTCTGTATATTCTATCCAGTATTTAACTGGTGCGTGCTGCACGGAAGATCGGATCAAACGTTCTGACAGATTATATAGGTAGGCTCACAATCGTAATGGACCCAGACATTCCATTGGTACGATTGTAGTACATCGTTATAGTAGCTGGTCTTCGCTAGGTCGAATGGATCGAATTCAGGTTTTTGAAATTCGATATTTGAGCTAGATGTGTTAGTACACTTGGAATGTATTGAGCGGGATCAATGGGATAATCGATTCTATACTGACTATATGAATTGATCCACATCCCGTATTATCATGTATTGCACGAACTCTTAATCC
>JAULJZ010151393.1:0-81159 GCA_032270985.1 Heliamphora pulchella | reverse complement strand
AAATGGTTCAGATTGGTTCCACCCTATCTTTAGAGGAACGTGAACAGCTAATCTTTTTATTAAAAAAATTTAAAGATATTTTTGCATGGTCTTACGAAGACATGCCTGGTATAGACCCTGACATTGTACAACACCAAATCTCTTTGTATCCCGATGTCAAACCTGTCAAGCAAAATCTAAGGAGAATTAGGCCAGATTGGGCACTCAAGATCAAGGAAGAAGTTACCAAATAGTTATATGCTAGATTTCTCACGGTTACAGAGTATCTGAAATGGGTTGCTAATATTGTCCCCGTACTGAAGAAAGATGGAAAGATCTGGGTATGTGTTGACTTCAGAGACCTCAACAATGTTAGTTTTAAGGATGACTTTCCTCTCTCCCATATAGATGTTTTGGTAGACAACACCGCCAAGAACGCGGTCTTGTCCTTTATGGATGGCTTCTCGGGGTATAACCAGATTCTAATGGCTCCAACAGACGGAGAGAAGACTACATTCACAACAACTTGGGGTACCTATTGTTATAGAGTCATGCTGTTCAGATTGAAAAATGTAGGAGCAACCTACTGAAGGGCTGCAACAGCATTGCTGCACGACATGATACATAAAGAGGTGAAAGTATATGTAGATGATATGATTGTGAAATCTAAAACCTGAGAGGGACACGTCGTTGCACTAAGGAAATACTTTGAGCGGATCAGTAAGTATAAGATGCGTTTAAATCCTCGAAAGTGTGCCTTCAGAGTCATTGCAGGCAAGATGCTCAGATTCATGATCACATAGCGAGGTATAGAGGTAGACCCTTCGAAAATCAAGGCCATTCTCGAAATGCCTCCCCTGAAGATCGAGAAGGACGTAAGGAGCTTCTTGGGAAAGGTTCAGTTTATCAGCCGATTCATCGCCAAACTAACCACTACCTGTGAACCCTTGTTCTAAATCTTAAAGAAAGGAACCAAATTTCAATGGGATTAGCAGTGTCAGAACGCCTTCGAAGTTGTACAAAAGTATTTGCAAAACCCTCCAATTTTGTCACCACCAGAACTTGGCAATCCTTTAAT
The DNA here is from genome assembly GCA_032270985.1 of Heliamphora pulchella. Classification (NCBI taxonomy): domain Eukaryota; kingdom Viridiplantae; phylum Streptophyta; class Magnoliopsida; order Ericales; family Sarraceniaceae; genus Heliamphora; species Heliamphora pulchella. The sequence continues at coordinate 80,102 of JAULJZ010151393.1, read as the reverse complement.
ACTATACCTATCAGTGATTGATTTAGCAATGGGCTGTATGCTTGCACAAAAAGATGAAACCAAGATAGAAAGAGTTGTCTACTACTTGAGTAAGAAGATGACTGAATGCGAACGACGGTATTGCCTTTAGAAAAGACTTATTGGGCGCTAGTCTAGACATCTAGGAAGTTATGCCATTACATGTTGGCATACCGTGTCATTCTAATCTCAAGGATAGATCTGCTCAAATACCTCTTTGAAAAGCCAACATTGACAAGAAAGTTAGCCTGGTGGTTTTTGACGCTAGTCGATTTCGATTTGCAGTATGTCACGAGAAAATCAGTAAGAGGGAGAGCCGTTGTTGAGTTCTTAGCGATTATCCTATCAACAGAGAAGAAGAGCCTGAATTTGAGTTTCCCGATGAGTAAGTGCTAAAGATTGAGAAGGGTCAATAGACCCTCTATTTCGATTGAGCCTCAAACCAATATGGTTATGGGATAGGAATACTCCTTGTTGCTCCCGATGATTCTCGTATACCTTTGACTTTTAAGTTGAATTTTGAGATTACTAACAATCAGGTCGAGTACGAAGTTTACTTGGCTGGGTTGGAAGCCGCCTTAGAACTAGGGGTAAGAAAGTTAAAAGTTATAGGAGACTTGGCTTTGGTCGTATCCCAGGCAAAGGGAAAGTGGAAGGTCAAAGAAGAAAAGCTAGTTTAGTATCATCGAGAACTTGAGCTAATGATCTCCTGCTTTGAAAGTGTAATATTCATTCATGTGCCAAGATTGCAGAACAAATTCGGCAATGCCGTGGCTACTCTAGCACCAATGACAGATATATTGTCCGGGATAAGAATGAGGCCCTTGAAAATTCAACAGAAGGATGTACCTGTAATCAGCAACATCGCTATTGTAGACACTCCAATTTGACCCCGCCTAACCTTAGGCAAATTCGATGATGAAAACATGTGAAATGATGCCTCAGTACGATTCTTGGAAAGTGATCCAAGCCCGGTATTTGAACTCTGAACCTTCAAACTAATAAGATTTTGTCGAACCATCGAAACTTGCTGCTCAAGTAAGGCAACCGCCATGTTCATTGTGGCGACCGCTAATAGAACCTCTTGGAAACCCTAGCCAAAAGTGGCGACCACCACCTCTAACCCGACGACCGCCAACTTGTATTGTGGTGACCGCCATAGAACTTTGTGGAACCCTTAAAAAACATGGCGACCGCCAACTTACATTATGGCGACCGCCAACTCCAAATAGCCTGACATGTCTTAAAACGTGGCAGCACCTCATTGATTGTTGAACTCTATAAATACCGTACCTCTGGTACATTTTTTAGGACAGAATTTGAGTGGGAGGGTTAGTGAGAGAAGCTCTGCTCAGTTGCCGAGCAATTCTGAGCTCCGACGTCGAAGCCCTGCCGGAATATCGAGATTTGAGCCTCCGACGTTTACATTGCAACTCAAGCTTGGATCACCACCCGAGGATTGGACCATTGAGGCACATTCCCAACCTGAGGATCCCCCGACAATCTAGATATCTTGTTTGGACCCCCCGATCTTTCTAGATCCATTCTTTCTCTTTTGGAGTGATCGGGTTAAATTCAATTTCAATTCATGCATTTTCTTTATTTATGTTGTTAAATTTGTTCATTAATCACATTGCCTCATTTAACTTAATCGCTTTAATTAATTTATTAGTTTACACATTCACACTAATCACATTATTTTTTTCTTTAATTTACTTATCAAATTAGTGCTAACATAACGTGACGATACAACTAAATAATGTCGATATCGTTGTAATACAAGCACTTACATAAAAATAGTTGCAATTGTTAATATTGTACCCATTTAATGCTAATCCTCATTTTAATGTTAATTTAATATTTTTTTTGTCTTATTCTTTTTTCTTTTAGTATTAGTTAACCTTTAATCTAATGCTAATATTCATTTTCTTTTCTATTTTCTTGTAATATAGTTTTATTTCTCTTTTAATATCTCATTTCTTTAATGCTAATGTCCCATTTTACTTTCTTTTCTTTTCTTCTAATATTAATTTAAGATTCCTTCAATATCATTATTATAATACTCTTCTCCTAGTGTTCATTTTCTTTTCTTTTAGTTAGTCTAACTTTCTTTTAATAATATTCTATTTTCTTTTCTTGTAATTTTGATTTAATGCTCTTTTTCTTTTACTAGCATTAATTTAATATTTTTTTCTAGCTTTCTTCTTCAAATTTTCTTTTCTTTTCTTTTAACATTAGTGTAATTGTCTTTTCTAGCATTTTACTCTATTTTCTTTTCATTTTTTATTATTAGCTTTATCTTTCCTTTCTTTTGTTCTTTTCTTTTTCTTTTTAATGTTGGTATTATTTTTCTTCATTTTGTTGAACTCAAAAATTATAAAAAGTCTTTTAAACTAATATAATATTCTTCTATTTTCTTTTTATTTTTTTAAATATAAATAGTTAGAATCTCTTTTCTTAGTATAACATTTTCTAAAACTCTTTTTATAAGTTTCTTTTATAAACATTCTTTCAGGATCCTTTTTATGCATATTTTATTTTGTATTTCTTATTTCTCTTACCAATTCATCATGTTCATATTAGTGCATGTTTTAATTTCTTTATTTGAAAATATGTTTAGGATAGTTTAATTTATCTTTTGTATCAAATTCATGTTTAACTCTTTTATTCAAGTTTTGATAGTTTAGTTCATTTTGATGAAATTGTATGCGGGTGTGTTCCATGTATCGTTTAGCTAAAAATCGCATACCGTAGGATTTAGGATTTTTTCTTCAATACTTGTTTTATTTGGCATTCTATATACGTATGTTATGTATTTTTCATATTTGATATTGGGTGTTCTCTCTTTAATTCTATTTTCTTTATTTACATGCATTTGAGAAATCATATTAAAGAACTAATGATGATTAGTAGAGACCAACTTTACGGTTGGGCGAACGGAGTGCCTAACATCTTTTCCGATTCGTACCTTAGGCCTCAAACCCTCTTTATCTGGTTAAGCGTTTTAAAGATCAGTAGCCATTTTTATTTTTTTAGTTTTTCTCAAAACTTAAGTGACGACTTCATTTTCAACAAAAAGGGGTTTTCAGAATTTGGCTTTCAAGGTGTTAAAATATTTTCAAACATATTTGAATTCCTTATTTTTTAAACATTTCAAAAATTACTAAATCCCAACGCCACAGTATTTTCTAGCGACTCCACTGGGGACTGGTTTATAAAATCAAATAAGAGGGTTACATTTGAAAACATCATTGGTTCTTAATACGAATTTCTCATTTATATTTTCGCATATGCATTATTCTTCAAACGCCCCTACTTTGTCGACCTAATGCTTTGAACGTTAATCCGTTTCAGAGATTATTGGGAAGACGAGCAACCCTTACTGACTGTACGCTATCATAGGTGCAGTAAAAGAGTTCGGACGTACTGTTTGACCATGCCCTGCACCACTCCAGGCATGGGAGCTATATACCTGGCTCTATTCAGAAAGTACCTTGTTCGATTGACCAAAATCGGCCTTTTGCATATAGTGAACTTAGACCCCCCCCCATTAGGTGCTGCTAATCCTAGTAGAATTATGTATTTTTTTCATTGTATGTTTTGTTTGTATATTGTTAGGATTGTTTTGTTCGAATTTAAGCTAGTCCCTTTTCCGGGTTCGGCCCGGGTTTTTCGTTATCCCTTGATTAGATTAGTTTTTCGCCTTCGGGTTCTTACTCGGGCTTTGTTCCTCACCATGTTTGGTTTTCGCATCATAGCTTTTCTTCTCGGGGGTCATGCTTGTGTTTCCTTTTGAGGCCTCTAGGGTAGTTTCTCTCTCCTTCGAGTTCTTCCCGGATTGTTAGCTTCCTCCACCTTTGTTTAGGATACCCTTGTCATACCCGTGTGAGCTGGTTTTCTACCGTTATGCTACCCATTTTTCCTTAGAATTTTAGGTCAAACTAGTCCTCTCAGCTTAATTCTATTTTCTTGTCGGAGTATTGCCCATTTCTTCACCCGAGTTTAGTCAAGCTTACTCAGTTGTTATGCTGCCAGCATGAGTTTGACAGGGGCATTATTCTAGTCTCGATGTTTATCTGCTTATGATTCACTGTTTTGGGGTATCCGAGATATTTTCTAATCTGTTGTCAGAATGTTTGCCCGGGAAGTGTCTAATACTGGTTATTCTTCTTTTGGGATCCAAGTTTCTCAATGGGTTTACCATTGGGCCAAGAAAAGTTTAGTCGACACACGTCTAGGTGAGATCAGTGACAGGTAAACTCTGTAGGGTATCCGAACAGACATCTGAAATGGTGGAAAATGAGGTGAATCTGGCAGCCCTAATGAAGGTGATCATTGATATGCAGAGAGCCGTAGAGCAACAGATCAAGGCTCAAATGCAATGTCAGGCGCAGTTCCGGGCAATTCAGGCCCATATGCCTGTTGTGAGTGGACAATTAGAGGACACGAATGAGAATACCGAGGACTTTTGGGATGACAATCAGGTCCCCGATGGACCGCAAGTTGTTTCGCTACCACCACGGGTCCCTCGTCAGGTGATATTGAGGAAGAAAACACTACTCAGACCAGAGAATCTGCATTGGTTGAAAAGATTGACCGGATGGAGAAGGTCCTTAGAAAGGCCAAAGGAATCGAAGAGTACATGCTAGATATTGGAGGACTATATTTGTTATCAGACGCTAAACTACCAGAAAAGTTCAAAATACCAGATATGGAGAAGTTCGATGGAACCGGAGATCCCAGAATTCATCTCCGAATGTATGTTGGCACCTTGTCGCCAATGAAAATTGATGATCAGTTGAAGGCTCAGCTCGTTCACCGATCTATTTCTAAGGCAGCTCAGAAATGGTTTATCTCCCTAGATGTAGCAAAAACCAAAACTTGGAAAGACATAGCTACGGCTTTTGTCAATCAATATAGTTATAATATCCAACTGGACGTAACTACCTGAGAGCTCGAAACGACTCGATAGGAGAGTCGAGAGTCTTTTGTTGATTTTCTAACTCGATGGAGGGGTAAGGCCACCAAGATGACAAACCGGCCCTCTGAGAAAGAGCATGTGAGGATAGTAGTGAAGAATCTGTAGTCCCTGTTAAAGCGTTATTTGATCACGCAGTCACTCTCCACATTCGAGCAGTTGTTTGATGCTGGGATTCAGATAGAAGACGCAATCAAGTCTGGGGATATCGAGAAAGCCGAACCGAGCTAGAAACCCAAGAGGACTTTCCCCACAAATAACCAAAACCAGTTTGCTGCCACCAACCTCGTGTCTCGTTCAAATGAGGTGAACCTACTCAACCCATCCTCTTCCGCTCAATCATCCAACAATACCCATCAGTCGGACAACGGTCAACAGCAACAGAGGCTAAGGAGGGTGTTCATTCCCCTCAACATTTCGTTGTCCACTGCCCTGAGTCGACTCGCCGAGAAAGGGCTTATGAAGCCATTGGACCCCATGCCTGTACCTGATCCCCTACCGCCGAGGTTTAATGCTTCTCAATACTGTGCCTTCCATCAAGGCCACGTGCATTTGACTGATAAATGTATGAGGCTGCGTCATGAGATCCAGAATCTCATTGACAATAAAGTAATCCCGCTACCATCTGCTACTCCAAAACCGAACGTAACAACTAACCCCTTGTCGAATCATGCCAGGCAAGATGGAGTAAATTACATGTCTTTGGGGGAATCAATGGACCCGAGTTAATACATCTGTTCAGCATACCTACCACGCCCTCATGTTTCAGTAACTGAGGATCAGACAACATGTTCATTTATCGTAGTTAGAGGCAGTCAAGACAAGATGGAAGAATGGAATGATGGTGCTTAGGAGTGGTATCAAACATCATTCCCAGCTATCCAACTGGAAGAAGAAGAGCGCAACGAAGAAGATGATTGGCCTTTGGATTACCTAGCCCGACCATATGGGTTTGGTCACGTGCTCGACGGCGTTACCCTTCCCCAGCTTTTTAAAGAAAAGGTATATGTGGATGAAATGCAATTCTATTGGCTAGTAAGAGTTGTGCTGAAGCCCGATGGAGCAGAGTGGACCGATTTTTGGGCCACTCGGGAACAGCAGGTGGACTTTATCGAAGAGAACATATGGGAAGAATTTGATAATACATGGGCCATCGAAGATGATGAGGAGAGAAGAGGAAGAATGGCAATCACTGATTTAGGCGATTTATGAGCATTCGAAAGGCCTCCACTTGTGAACGAAATGCGACAGACCAGCGACACAATAATAGGATTATGGGATCCCGAGGAGGGGATAGAACATCTGACCAGAAGCGGGCGACATTTTAAGCCAGCCCAGCTGGAAAAGGGGCAACCAAGTGGAAAAAGGAAGGAAAAAGAACAATAAGAAGAAGATGATGCAGTACTGAAACAATTAAAGAAGACACAAGTTAACATCAGCATTTAACATCAGCATTTGGGGGTTACTGATGGCCTCGCATAAACACAGACAAGCTGTGCTAAAGGTTTTGAATAAAGCTAGCGTTCCGATAGAGGCCACCCCAGAGCAACTGATTGGACTTATCCTGCCGGTGATTAAACCGAAAGTCATTTCTTTTTCCGATAAAGATCTGCCAGCAGAGGGAAGGAATCACAACAAACCACTGCATATTATTGTTAAGTGTCTAGACAAATGGGTCCCTATGACTCTCATCGATAACGGGTCTGCATTAAACGTATGTCCGCTCAGAACAGTACTTTGTTTAGGACTAAAGACAGAGCAATTCATACCAAGCAATCAAGGGGTTTGGGCTTATGACAACACAAAGAGGGATGTACTGGGACTGGTGTCATTTGCGATATTAGTAGGGCCCTTGGAAACATCTATCGAATTTCATGTACTAGATGTACCGACGTCTTTCAACTTGCTATTGGGTAGACCTTGGTTGCATGACCAAAGTGTCCAGGCTATACCATCGACTCTCCATCAGAAACTGAAACTGATAAGAAATGAGGCAGTTTTGACTATTCACGGAGAGGACAGCATTCATCCCCCAAGAGGAGAAGAAGGCACAACTCTGTCGGAAATTCAGCATGGTGAAGATGATGTATTACTTAGTAGTTTTTGATTTGATAAAGCACAGGCTGTTCAGATGCTGATGAATGAGGAGGAAATGTACAATGATGAGAAAAATGTCCTTCTTCCCTGGTATGGGATTAGAGCGTAAGCAGTAGGGAATCCTGGAACCCATTCAGGTATTGTCGACTTCGCACCGTTTTGGTCTTGGATATGAGCCAACAGAAGATGATTTGGAAGGTCCTAAGAAAGGACATAAGGTCAATTATTCAAGAACGCTCAATGGGCACTTCGTCAAGGATGGGGAGAATTTCTCGTATTGTGGCTTTCCACAGCCATGGATTGACGAAGAAATCAATCAAAAGCTGTCAGGGTTGGAGATCTTTTTCAACCATTAGTTGTCTAATTCAGAAGAGGAAAAGATGGTGAAAGGGGAAGAGAAAGATGAGAAGATTCGAGAGGAAGATTGGGCTGACAAGTTCGATGGTACTGACATGGGGATGCTGTTTAATGAGAAGATGGCTAATCTGCATGTAACTGACCCAAACTGTTTCATGATGGGTTTCAGCATACCAGCAGATTGCACCAAGCTCATCGTCGATGTGGCTGCAAAGGAAGTGAAGAATTGGACTATCGAGTCTTGCAATATGCAGGTCATCTGTCTTGAGTCCGAATTTGATTTGTTTCATATGGTTTTCGAAGATTTTGAATTCGATGGGGATATCCCCAAAAAAATAAAATTTAAAAAAAAAAAAAAAAAGAAATGCGTGCCTAACCAATAATTGAAGAAACTATGTCAATAAATCTGGGTGATGAAACTAACCCACAAAATGTACAAATTAGTTCTTTTTTATCCTTAGTTGAACAAGAACAATTAATAATTTTATTAAAAGAATTCAAAGATGTATTTGCGTGGTTTTTCGAAGATATGCCTAGAATTGATCATGATATTGTCCAACACCATATTTCTCTATACCCTGATGCTAAACGGCCAAACAAAAATTAAGACGGATCCGGCCAGAATGGGCTCTGAAAATCAAAGAAGAAGTTACTAAACAGATCAATGCAGGATTCCTCATGGTAACTGAGTATCCGAAATGGGTAGCCAACATCGTGCCAGTACTGAAGAAGGACGGTTGTATCCGAGTCTGCGTGGATTTTTGAGACCTCAACAAGGCTTGCCCGAAAGACGATTTTTCACTACCACACATCGATGTCTTGGTAGACAGTACAGCGGGACATGCTTTGCTATCATTCATGGATGGCTTCTCCAGGTATAACTAGATTCTCATGGATCCCGAGGACAGAGAAAAGATGACGTTCACTACACCTTGGGGCACCTATTGTTATGGTGTAATATCGTGTGGCTTGAAGAATGCAGGGGCAACCTATCAGAGGGCTGCCACTACTTTACTGCATGACATGATACATAAGGAGGTCGAGGTGTACGTGGACGATATGATAGTCAAGTCAAAGGATCGGGATGGTCACATTATAGCACTGCGAAAGTTCTTCGAAAGGATTCAAAAATACAAGATGCGGCTCAACCCACATAAATGTGCCTTTAGGGTCACCGTCAGAAAGATGCTTAGATTTATGATCACCCGGCGAGGCATTGAAGTCGATCCTTCAAAGATCAAGGTAATCTTGGAAATGCCTCCTCCGAGGACTGAGCAAGAAGTCAGGGACTTTTGGGTAAAATATAGTTAATTAGCCGATTCATTGCAAAACTGACAACTATCTGTGAGTTGCTCTTCCGTCTACTGAAGAAATGAGTCGAGTTCAAATGGTATCAGAAATGCCAAGACGCCTTTGATGCTGTACGATAGTATCTGCAAAATTCACCTGTTCTAGCTCTTCCCGAACTTGGTAGGCCACTGATTCTCTATCTATCAGTGACTGACTCGGCTATGGGATATATGCTGGCGCAAGAAGGTGAAACTGGAATCGAGAAAGCTGTTTACTACTTAAGCAAAAAGATGACGGGATCAAAAATATGATACACACCACTGGAAAAGACATGTTGGGCCTTGGTTTGGGCTTCTCGAAAATTAAGGCATTACATGCTGTCTTTCACAGTGAATATCATCTCCCGGATGGACCCGTTGAAGTACTTATTTGAAAAGCCAGCACTGACAGGAAGGTTGGCTCGATGGTTGCTGTTATTATCTGAATTTGATCTTCAATATGTCACTCGAAATTCAGTCAAAGGGCATAGCAGTGGCAGAATTCCTGGCCTATCAACCAGTTGAAGGAGGTGAAAGCACGGAGTTCCAGTTTCTTGACGAACAGCTAATGAAAGTCAGGGATGACAAGTGGACTTTATATTTCGATGGCGCGTCCAATCAATATGGCTATGGAATAGGAGTCCTTATTGTCACTCCCGACGAATCACATGTCCCCTTGTCTTTGAAGCTTAATTTTGAAGTTACCAATAATCAGGCTGAGTATGAAGCATGTTTAGCTGGATTGGAGGCAGCGTTAGAATTAGGGGTGAGCAAATTGGAAGTCATTGGAGATTCAGTACTGGTGGTTTCACAAGCGAGAGGAGAATGGAAGGTCAGGGACGTGACATTGACTCTCTACCATCAGGAGCTCGAGAAACTAATACCGTGTTTCGAATCAGTGATTTTTACCCATGTGCCATGACTACAGAACAAATTTGCTGAAGCACTGGCCACCCTAGCATCCATAATTAACATACCATCCAGAATCCAAATGAGACCTTTGATAATTGAACAGAAAAGAAAGCCGACATGTGAGACGACGGTCGCAATCGAAGAAAGGACTGACGACCTTCCATGGTACTTTGACATTCATAATTTTGTGGAGAAAGGAGAATACCCCAAGTTTGCCAGCAAAAAGGATAAAAGGACAATACGACGACTATCTGCATAGTTTGTCATTTGCGATGGTAGACTATACAAACGAAGACATTCTGGTGTCAATAAGCTGTGCGTTAACAATGAAAAAGATCAAGAACTGATGAAAAAAATCCACGCATGAGCTTGTGGGCCACACATGAGTGAAAACATGTTAGTTAAGAAAATCTTATGACAAGGATACTTTCGGATGACAATGCAAACAAACTATATACAGTTAGTGCAGAGATGTCATAAGTATCAGATTCACGCAAATCTTATGCACGTTTTCCGATCTCAGCTGTACAACCTGACGCCACCATGGCCATTCTCAGTATATGACATTGATGTGATCGGCAGAGTAACACCAAAGGCGTCAAATAGGCACGAATTTATTTTAGTGGCCATTGACTACTTTACCAAATGGGTGGAAGCAGCTTCCTACTCGGTATTGAAAGTCTCCCATGTTGCTAAATTTATCAAGCAAAATATCATTTGCCGGTACGGGGTCCCCCATGAAGTTATATTAAATAATGGCTCGCATTTTCAAGGAGAGGACTTGGATCTTTTTGAAAAATACCAGATAGTGGCCCACAAGTCCTCACCATATCAGCCGCAGACCAATAGAGCGGTTGAGGCAGTAAACAAGAACATCAAACAAATTCTACAAAAGACAATCAACTCACATAAGGATTGGCTGGAGCATTTACCATTTGCACTTTGGGGATACCGAACGTCGATCAGAACTTCAACTGGAACTACACCATACTCTTTAGTGTACGAAATGGAAGCTGTACTTCCCATTGAAGTGAAAATTCCTTCATTAAGAGTAGTGGCTGAGGCCAGTATTTCAAAAGCAGAATGGCAAAGGAACCGGATGGAAGAGTTGCTCTTGTTTGATGAAAGAAGACTACAGGCTCTGTTTCATGTACAAGAATACCAAATGAGGATAGCTCGAGCATTCAATAAGAAGGTCAAGACCCGGGACCTTTGTAGACACTCCAATTTGACCCGCCTAATTTGAGGCGAATCCGATGATGAAAACAGGTGAATTAGTGCCTCCGTACGATCCTTAAGAAGTGATCCAAGCTCGGTATTTGAATCCGAAACCTTCAAACCATTGAAATATTGATGAACCATCGAAACTTGCTGCCCAAGTAAGACGACCGCCAACTTTCATTGTGGCGACCGCCATAGAACTTTATGGAAACCCAAGCCAAAAATAGCGACCGCCACCTTTCATCATGGTAACCGCCAACTTCTATTGTGGTAACCGTCATAGAACTTTGTGAAACCTTCCACAAACATGGCGACCGCCAACTTACATTGTGGCGACCGCCAACTCCAAATAGCCTGACGTGTCCCAAAATGTGGCAACATCTCATTGGTCGAAGAATGCTATAAAAATCGTACCCAAGCGTACGTTTTCAGTACGAATTTTGAGTGAGAGAGACTCTGCCGATATATCGAGCGATCCCGAGCTCCGACGCCGAAACCCTGCCGAGCCGCCGACCAACGTTGAAGTTTTGCTTGGATCACTACTCCAGGATTGGGCCGTTGAAACACATTCCTGACTTGAGGATTCCCCGCAAATCTAGGTACCTCGTTTAGATTTTTGATCCTTCTAACTCCATTCTCTCTCTTTTGGAGTGATCGGGTTAAAAATTCAATTTCAATTCATATATTTCATTTAATTGCGTTTTTGCTTTACTTATTAATTGCAATATTTATGTTCTAGTCTTTTCTTTCATTTAGCTTACTTGTTTATTTGTTTGCTCATTTGAATTAAGTTTAATCAAATCATTAAATAGTGCCAACATTTCTAGTAATTACAATTTGTTAATGTTGTTAATTATTCTAATTAAGGCATTTACATAAAAATAGTTATAATTGTCAATATTACATCCATTTAGATTCTAGCATTTTATTTATTTTTCTTTCATTTATATTAATTTAACGTTCTAGCATTTAATTCTCGTTTTAATCTAAATTTTATTTCAATAGTATTTTATTTCGTTTTCTTGTAATAATTAGTTTAATGATCCATTTCCTTTTCTTAAATGTTTACTTTCTTCTAGCTTTAATGTAATTTCTTTTTAACGCATAATTTTTTTCATTAGTTTAATACTCTAGTGGTCTTGTTGTATTAATTCATTTTTCTGTCATTTTCTTTTAATATAGCATTTTATCTTCTTTTATTGTCAACTTTATTCTCTTTAATACTAAGACTCCATTTTCATTCTTTTAAAGTTTTATTTTCTTTTCATAATATTTTATCTCATCTTATTTTTTTATTATTAAACCAAAAAAAAATCATAAAAAGTCTCTTAAGTTAGGTTTTATTTTTAGGTATAATTTTCTTTTCTTCCCTTTATTTTTGTCTATTTTAAAATGTAAATAGTTAGAATTTTTTTTAGTATAGCATTTTCTAAAACCCTTTTTATAAGTTTCTTTTTGTAAACTTTCATTTAGGAGTCATTCTTTATGCATATTTTATTTTGCATTTCTCATTTCTTTTACTAACTCATCATGTTAATATTGCTGCATGTTTTGATTATTTTCTTAAAAATGCATGTTTAGAATAGTTTAACTTATTTTACGAACAATTCATGTTCAAGTAATTTTAGCATGTTCAATTATATTTTGTTCTTTTATGCAAACCATGATAGTTTAGGTTATTTTTGTGAAATTATATGCGGGTGTACTCCATGTATCCTTTAGTTAGAAATTGCATACCGTAGAACTTAGGATTTTCTTTTCCTACTTGCCTTATTTGTTGGAGTGCTATGTACGTATCTTATGTATTTTTCATATTTGATTTTGGATGTTCTCTCTTTACCTCTATTTTCTTTATGTGCATGCATTTGAGAAATTCTATTAAAGAACCAATGATGATTAGTAGAGGCCAACCTTATGGTTGGGCGAACGGGGTGCCTAACACCTTCTCCGATTCCCAAAATACATCAGAATGTATCAAAATTTAACTGGGGTACCCAGGCCCAATAAATAGCAAACTGGGGCACATAGGCCCATGGATCAAATAAATGTATGAAACCAAGGAACGCAGGCCCGTAAAGAGTAAATGTATTTGAATAAGAAGTAACCAAAAGGGGGGAAGCTCTCTCTCTCATGTATGCCTCGGGCGGACTCGGCGGGAGGAGGGACCAGCCTTGTCCGAGCTAACGTCCTCAAAAAGCCTCTCAATATAGTCATCTCCATCGCTGCCAAAAGAAGAAGATATAGCTCTAGAATGGCTCCGAGCAGAAGAGATGGATCCTCGGGAGGGGGCTCTAGAGGAGGCAGCACGAGAACCACGACCTCGGGTTGGGGCTGGAGCAGGAGAAGGAGCGATAACCCGCGGTGGTACTATGCCAATAGCTGGTACCGGAGGTTGTCAGAAGAAAACAAGGATCATAACAGAGTACAATAAAAGCTACAGAAAGGTTAAAAAGAGTTATGAGGACACATACTATAGCCGCAGGGGTAAAAGTGATGCTGGCCGCTCGTGCAGTGGCGTTAATCTGACGGATCTGTGCTCTCTAACATGTAAAGACTAGCAGCAGATGATCTAGCAACGCCTAATTAACCTGTAAAAAGAAAGTTAGGCAGTTTAAGTAAACAAAACAAAGAAAGCAACCAAATAAAAGGAGAAAGGACAAAGACAAACCTGACTGAGCTCAGCCCTGAACTCAGGTGCTGGCAGAACGGGAACTGGCAGAGGGAAGGGATAGCCGTATGCTACTGTCTGAATCTCCCACGGGATCTCTGGGCCCCTCATCCCTCCAGCCGCGACGTCATCACCAACAGCTCCAGCCGTAGCCTCAGCAGCACCAGCCCCAGCAACTTCCTGCGCCTGTTCTCTCCTCTTGCCACCAGGGGCAGCTGGGCCGGGTCTTAGAAGTCCCAACAGATGTGCCTGGGCCTAGGCTGGGTAGTCTCCCTCTACCACAAGCAGCTCAGCAGCGGGAGTCCTTACCAGCTCTAGGAGAAGGTCTACCCGGCTCAGATGATCGGTCCAGCGCATACAGGTCGGAGGAACCACTGGGATCTGAAAGTGATCCAGGCCGAGCGACTGGCGAACTATTCACTCTCCTAGATAGTACTCCCGTCCAAATGGACCCTCTAGCTGTATCCGCCTGGAAGCGATATCCCAACTGCGCATCAGGTCTGCGCCAGCCTGATTTTCTACCCCTCTTCAGACGTCCTAGTGAACCTATGGAGTACGGTGAACAGTGAAATGTATGATAGCAGCCAGTGTACAGTATCCAATGTGCAGAGCAGAAAAGAACAGAAATAGTACAGTACAGTGCAGTGCAGTGAGCAGTATAATGCAGAGAGTAATGTACAGTGCAGTAAGCAGGAAATAATAATACCTGGTCGGGAGTCAGCCGGTCTAGAGACACCCGAAAGCGATCAATATCTTTCTCCCCAGCCTTCTTCCCCTTTAGCCCAGGGGACCACCAGGCTACACTAGAAATGACCAGAGGGTCTACCGCCGAGTTCGCCGGGACATAAAGCCCGAGGAACTCATAGATCCACAGCTGCAAAGAAAAGATGTCAGCAAGAAGATAATGGATAATAGATAACAGAAATAAATGGGAGACTGAAGAAACTAAACCATACCTCACAGACCCTCCAGTATCCCCCAATGCTGAGCTCTTGGGGGAACCGAGCAAGAGTCCTCATGAAGTTGTAGAGGGTGGCAAGAGCAGCTCCTTCCCAGTTAAAAGATGTGACCCGGTCCAGACGAGCCAGGGCACCCAAGTAATGCAAATGAATGGTATTCTCCTTGTTCGAAAATAAGGAGGTACCGAACATGTACATCAAGAATCCCCGGGCGACCCACTCGAAGTGGCAGGGCTCGGTGCAGTGAAAATGTCTGAATCTCTCAAAAAACCAGGTGTATCTGACTCTGTCGCGATCCATCAGCACGGGGATAGCTCCAAGGAAATACTGCAGCGCGTCGGTCGACTGGGCTATGGATGGATCAAACAGGAGAGGAGCTCCCCCAACCCGGATGCCAGTGATGAGTGAGAAGTCTAAAGGCGTCAGAGTGGCCTCGAATGTGATAAAATGAAAGGTATTGGTGGTATCCCGCCACCCCTTAGCCAGGGCAGTCAACCATACACAGTCGTTGCTCGTTCTACCCAACAAGGGTATGAGGCGAGCAAAACTAGGGGCATCAATATAAGTCCGGCTGGGAGCAGAGAGGGCATCATATCAATCTAACACCTTTCCAGAGGCAAAACCTCCGAAGCGACAGACATAGTGACCAGCCTGAAAGAAGAGGATAAGCAGAAAACATATAAACGCAAATCAAGTGAATGAAATGTAGAAAAACATCTGAAAGCAATAAAAATCTTAGGTTCGTGTATAAGTGACGATCCTTCGATACTTTTAAGCTCTAGAAAACTGGGTACCCGAACCCTAGGTTCGTGTATAAGTGACGATCCTTCGGTTCTATCAAGCCCTGATAAATCAGGCAAACTTGCCTAACCCTAGGTTCGTCCCTAGGTTCGTGTGTAAGTGACGACCCTTCGATTCTTTCAAAACTATAGAAAATTAGCCACCCTAACCCTAAGTTCGTGAGTAAGTGATGACCCTTTGAGACTAGGAATTCTAAGCCCTGGCGCGCCAAGCAAATCTCTATCTTTTTGTGATTATCATTCTTCCAAAAAAAAAATAAATAAATAAAAATAAAATAATCTCTTTCATTCGATATTTGTGTTTTGCCCATTTTACCCTAACCTTTTAGAATCAATTTTTTAGGAAATTTTGAAAATTTGCCCCTATTTTCTTAAAATCTTCTAACATTTTCTTAAAATTTTTCTTAAACTTTCTAGGATTTTTTAAAAATTTCTGACATTTTCTTAAAATTTTTGCTAAAATTTTTAGGATTTTCTAAAAATTTTCCTAAATTTTTTGGGGCTTGAAAAAAAAACTTCCTTGTTTTTCTTTCTCTTAATTTTCTAAAGTTTCTGAAAAAAAAAACGCCTCTTTAAATTCTAGAGTTTATGAAAAATTTGCCCCAGGTTTTAGAATTTTTGACAAAATGGCCTCTAAATTTTTTAGGATTTCTGAAAATTACTCCTTTAGTTTTTCATATCCTAAAAACAAAAACAAAATTTCCCCCTCTATATTTTTTCGTTTTTCCTAAAAATAAAAAAAATTCAAGCCTTTTTGTATGTTAATTATCCCTTTCATTATTTGTTCAAATCCTAGTATCCCTACTGTTTTAATCTCCATCGCATAGGTACCTAAGCTAAGTTCAAATCTCAAATATCACACATTAGTCATCATTCATATTAAAATAAATCATCAATCATTCATCATCATTCATCATCATATGGAGGATCCTAGGCATGCGTCTACGTTTGATATATCATAAAAACATGCTTTGGTATTAAAACGGTAAGGATAAGATATATACTGAAGGTCGCTGGCGAGAAATATGGTGGTCAGGCTCTCGTAGAAGAACGTCAGCAGCAACGGCATTGGTAGGAGGCTCGTAACGTCTCATCCCGCGTGGAACCACGCGATAGGGTGTTAGAGCATAAGTATGAGGATCAAAAGGAGCTAGGTGGCCCTCTCCAGCATCAGGGTCTAAGAAATTAGCCATCGCAGCCTCAGCAGCAGCCTGTGCCTCGGTAGTTTCCTGTGCCTCCTCAGCAGCTTGATGGGAGGCATGCTCTGCCTCAAGAAGAAGGGCATCCATCGCGGCAGTGGGCTGCGTGGAAGTAACCCCGCCGGCAAGAAGGCTAGAGGTCGTGCCTCTGAGAGTCCCCGTGGAAGAACTCCCAGTAGGAAGGCTAAAGGTCTCCCTGGCCATTACCCGCCATGAACAAGAACGGGATCACAAACAACATTGTAAACATCGCGTGAAGGAGAAAAGAGCACGAAAGCTAAGAAGCTAAGGTAAGGTTAGGAGAGTTTGAGAGAGAGACGAAAGAGAGCAAGGGCTAGAGAAAGAGTGAGAATGAGTAAATAAGCCACCTCGCACGCCTTAAAGGGGCCGGATAGCGCCTGGAGTTGGCAGTCACCAATTCCAATATGAACGACCGCTAGGTGTTTGAAGTGACATAGGGCGACCGCCATGTCGTAGGGGTTTTAAGTGGGCGGCTGCCGTCTCAGAGGGATTTAGTTCTGGCGACCGCCATCTTGTCAACGGTCACGCCATTCTTTTCATGGCAATCGGACCCTGTATCAGTTTGCCTTCATAACGTTTTAAGGTTTTTAGGGACTGTTTAGGGTTTTTTTTAAAGCATATTTTGTTTATCTTCTCATTATTTGTATGCATTTATTTTGTTAACGTGTTTTTTTCATTTTATTAGCAAAAATAATTTTTAGAAAACATAAAATATTTAATTATTTTTCTTTAAATTTTTTTTACTTGGTGTGTGTTTTTCTAAAGATGATTTTGAGAGCTTTTCCAAAAATAATTTTAAGTGTGTGTGTTTTCCAAAAATATTTCAAAAAGATTTTTGTGTGTAGTTTTTTTCCCGATAAACTTAATTTTAAGTTATAACTTGGCTTTTAATTATCTATATCCCGCATCTCGTCCCGAATTTTTTGGTCTTAACTCGACCTACTAATTTGTTGTTTTTCTCGGTCCTCCTCATGATCCTAAACTGACTTGTTGGTTCTCCTCATGACCCTAAAATGGCTCGTCGGTTCTCCTCATGATCTTAAACTGACTCGCAT
This sequence comes from Heliamphora pulchella, assembly GCA_032270985.1. Taxonomy (NCBI): domain Eukaryota; kingdom Viridiplantae; phylum Streptophyta; class Magnoliopsida; order Ericales; family Sarraceniaceae; genus Heliamphora; species Heliamphora pulchella. The sequence goes on along the minus strand of JAULJZ010151393.1, from coordinate 62,489 downwards.
GGCAATTACACTATACTTGCCATGAATCATATTACTTATCATTGCATCCCTGTATTTTGCCCTATGAACTACGTTTTGGTCTGATCCCTGGCAAATGTGTACGTAGGCAGCTTGATAAAAATTCGAGTACGACCAATATCATATGCACACTTGTGTGTTTGTGGCCTAAGATTGGTAGCTCGATCAAATGGTTGTTGTCTATGGGTCTTTGATATAACTTGCTTCACGCGTTGCTATGCAAGTTATATCAAAGAGGGGTAACTGTAGACACTCCAATTTAACCCCGCCTAACCTTAGGCAAATTCGATGATGAAAACAGGTTGAATGATGCCTCAGTACGATCATCGAAAAGTAGTCCAAGCCCGGTATTTGAACCCAGAACCTTCAAACTAATAAGATTTTATCGAACTATCAAAACTTGCTGCCCAAGTAAGACGACTGCCATGTTCATTGTGGCGACCGCCAATAGAACCTCTTGGAAAACTTAACCAAAAGTGGCGACCGCCACCTCTGACCTGGAGACCGCCAACCTGTATTGTGGCGACCGCCTTAGAACTTTGTGGAACCCTTCAAAAACATGGCGACCGCCAACTCCAAATGGCCTAACATGTCTTAAAACGTGGGAGCACCTCATTGGTTTATGAACTCTATAAATACCGTACCTCTGGTACGTTTTTTAGGACAGAATTTGAGTGGGAGGGTTAGTGAGAGAAGCTCTGCCGAGCAATTTCGAGCCCCGACTTCGAAGCCCTACCGGAATACTGAGATTCGAGCCTCCGACGTTTACATTGTAACCCTAGCTTGGATCACCACCCAAGGATTGTACCATTGAGGCACATTCCCGACCTGAGGATCCCCCGACATTCTAGGTTTCTTGTTTGGACCCACGATCTTTCTAGCTCTATTCTTTCTCTTTCGGAGTGATTGTGTTAAATTCAATTTTAATTTACGTATTTCCTTCATTTATGTAGTTAAATTTGTTCATTGATCACATTGCCTCATTTAACTTAATCGCTTTAATTAATTTCTTAGTTTACACATTCACACTAATCGTATTGTCTTTTTCTTTAATTTACTTATCAAATTGTGCTAACATAACGTGACGATACGATTAAACAATGTTGATATCGTTGTAATACAAGCACTTACATAACAATAGTTGTAATTGTTAATATTGTACCCATTTAATGTTAATCCTTCTTTTAATGTTAATTTAATGTTTCTTTTGTCTTATTCCTTTTTCTTTTAGTATTAGTTAACCTTTAATCTAATACTAATATTCATTTTCTTTTATATTTTCTTGTAATATAGTTTTATTTCTCTTTTAATGTCTCATTTCTTTAATACTAATGTCCCATTTTACATTTTTTTTCTTTTCTTCTAATATTAATTTAAGATTCCTTCAATATTATTATTATACTGCTCTTTTCCTAGTGTTTATTTTCTTTTCTTTTAATTAGTCTAACTTTCTTTTAATAACATTCTATTTTCTTTTCTTGTAATTTTGATTTAATGCTTTTTTTCTTTTACTAGTATTAATTTAATATTTCTTTTCTAGTTTTCATTTTAAAATTTTATTTTCTTTTCTTATAGTATTAGTGTAATTGTCTTTCCTCACATTTTACTCTCTTTTCTTTTCTTTTTTTATTATTAGCTTTATCTTTTATTTCTTTTGTTCTTTTCTTTTTCTTTTTAATGTTGGTATTATTTTTCTTCATTTTGTTAAACCCAAAAATCATAAAAAGTCTTTTAAACTAATATAATGTTCTTCTCTTTTGTTTTTGTTTTCTTTTAAAAATGTAAATAGTTAGAATCTCTTTTGTTAGTATAACAATTTTTAAAACTCTCGTCATAAGTTTCTTTTATAAACCTTCTTTCAGGATCCTTTTTATGCATATTTTATTTTGTATTTTCTCATTTCTCTTACCAATTCATCATGTTAATGTTAGTGCATGTTTTAGTTTCCTTATTTGAAAGTATGTTTAGGATAGTTTAATTTATTTTTTGTAGCAAATTCATGTTTAAGTAATTTTCCAGCTTCCATCATGTTTTACTCTTTTATTCAAGTTTTGATAGTTTAGTTTATTTTAATGAAATTGCATACGGATGTGTTCAATGTATCATTTAGTTAGAAATCGCATGCTGTAGGACTTAAGATTTTTCCTTCAACACTTGTTTTATTTGGCATTTTATATACGTATGTTATGTATTTTTCATATTTGATTTTGGATATTCTCTCTTTACCTCTATTTTTTTTATTTGCATGTATTTGAGAAATCATATTAAAGAACCAATGATGATTAGTAGAGGCCAACCTTACGGTTGGGCGAACGGGGTACCTAACACCTTTCCCGATTCGTACCTTAGCCCCCGAACCCTTTTTCTCTGGTTAAACGTTTTAAAAATCACTAGCCATTTTTGTTTTTCTTAGTTTTTCTCAAAAACTAAGTGGCGATTCCATTTTCAACAAAAAAGGATTTTCAAAATTTGACTTTCAAGGTGTTAAAATATTTTTTAAATATCTTTGAATTCCTTATTTTTGAAGCATTTTTAGAATTTCTAAATCCCAACGCCACAGCTATGACCCAAGAAACCAATGATTGGTTACCATGGTATCACGACATCTGGAAATTTATCGAGAATGGAGAATATCCGAGCCAAGCCACTAAGAAGGACCAGAGAGCTATCAAGATACTCACCGCACAGTTCATAATCTATAGGGGAAAACTATTTAAAAGAGGATATTTAGGAGTTAATAAATTCTGCGTTGACACAAAAGAAGGACATGAGGTGATGAGAGAAATTCATAGAGTTTGCGGACTTCACATGAGCGGGATGATGTTGGCTAAAAAGATCTTGCGCTAAGGATATTTCTGGATGACCATGGAAGCAGACTGCCATTAGTTTGTCCAAAGATGCTGAAAGTAGCAGATCCACACAAATCTCATGCGTGTACCACCATCTCAGCTGTATAACATGACCTTGCCCTAGCTATTCTCAGTTTGGGGAATCGACGTTATAGGGAAGGTTACACCTAATGCATCCAACGGGCACGGGTTTATTCTCATGGCAAGAGATTATTTCACGAAGTGGGTAGAAACTACCTTCTGCTCCATCCTGAAGGCTGCCCAAGTAGCTTAGTTCATCAAAGAGAATCTCATTTGTCAGTACGGAGTCCCGCACGAGATAATTTCTTATAACGGTTCTCACTTCCAGGGAGAAGTTCTAGATCTATTGGAGGAATACTAGATTGTTAGTCACAAATTCTCACCATACAGACCACAAACCAATGGGGTTGTGGAAACCACAAATAAGAATGTGAAGAAAATCCTTCAGAAAACGATAGAGGGAAGTAGAGATTGGCCAGAAAAGCTACCATTTGCGTTTTGGGGATACAGGACATTGATGAGAACTTCAACTGGGGCCACACTGTATGCCTTGGTTTACAGAATGGAAGGAATCCTATATATCGAATTGGAAATCCCAACTTGAAAATAATGGTCGAGAGTGGAATTCTCGAGACAGAATGGAAGAGGAATAGATTTGAAGAATTACTCTTGTTTGACGAAAGAATACTTCAAGCGCTGTTTCATGTTCAAGGGTATCAGAGGAGGATAGCTCGAGCATTCAACAAGAAGGTTAAGTCCCAAAACTTAAAGGAATGTGATTTAGTCCTTAAAAAAATCAGAGTTCCAATTTTTGACCCTAGGGGCAAGTTCAAACCCAATTGGGCCGGACCCTATCTTATTAAAATCCTCATGTCAGGAGGTGCTGCAATTCTGATGGACTTAGACGGGAATTTTTTCTCTACACCTATCAATTCAGACCAGCGTAAAAGATTCTACCCCTGAGGGAAAAGCTCGCAGAAGGAGAGCCTTAATGTCGGAGTGTTACCCACGCCTTGAACTACGTTATGGCTTGATTCTCTTCCTTCAGGATACGTAGGCAGCTTCTGTCAGAAGTTCAACCCAAATATTTGTTCAAAATTCCCTCCTTGTAAATGTGCTTCAAGTAAGTTGATCAATGCAAAAGCTTATTTTAAGCATCTCTAATAAAATGATTATGTTGTAAAAATAGAATTTAAAAAGCCATCGCAAACCAAGAGTGGAGAGACTTTCATTAATGAGTTTATCGATACAGATTGCAAAAGATATAAGAGAGGCTCGCAAGTCGTCATCCTAAAAAGCTAAAAAGGAAAGCAAGCATGGATATTGAGACATAGCAGAAGAAGTCAAGTCCTCTTTCTCTTTGCATCTCCTCCTTGTCCTGCCTCACGCTTTATCTCTGTCTGCAGCCAAACCCTGTAAACCTCAGAAAGCCTGCTATCGAAGTCCCTGCCAACTGGTATCCTCAATCAAGAAGACCAAGCCCGCTGATATTAACCCAGGAAAGGGGCCCGGTGAGGATGACTATATAGATGGCTCATAGAAGTCTTGGGACAGATTTGGGTGCGCCTAAACTAGAAAAGATTGTGATAAGGATGATAGAAGGTGGCTAACTTCAAGCCAACCAGCAGGACCCTCGAGTAACTGACAGTGGAAACAGTCATAAAAGATATCTTCAGCCAGGGGCATAGCCAAGAGATGCCCTCCCCAGTCAGAACTCAGATAATCCTTTTAATCAGCTTCAGGGGAGCAAAGTCGGTAGACCTGACAGTGAATAAAGGACTTAATGTTGTAAGTATTAGATATAAGTTTCTTCAGCAGATTCACCTTCTCCATCAACTAAACCTGAGAGAAATAAAGAAAAAGGAGAGCTAAGTGGAAAAATCTGAGAGAAATAAAGAAAAAGGAGAGTTGAGTGGAAAGATTCGAGAAAATAAAGAAAATGGAGAGCTAAGTGAAAAAATCCGAGAGAATATTGAAAAAAAAAAGAGATGAGTGAATACTTGCAGCAAGAGTGCAGTACTAGCAAAATAAGGAGCACCCCCAGCGTGGACTCCATCAAGCCCCAAAAACGTCTCAGCTAGAATCAACGGGAGAAGGTATTCACTCATACGTACAAAACAGACGATCGATAGCCTGCCCATCTGAAGGTCCTAGGAGGAAGAGAGCCAAAAGATAAATGTACAAAACATACATACGCTGAAGCTGAAAAAGGAAGTCGTCAAGGGAACCCCGTGACCCAAAGCGGTCCATAATCCGAGCCACATCAAGGGATCCACCATGAGTAATCAAAGTACCCTCACGACCAGAAAAACCACAAAGCTGCATCAACCCGTCTATAGCACTCGAGAAAGGAGCAGGGACTATCACTTTATCACGACCTGAGATCTCAAGGATAGCATAGAAATTCTCTACTGTTGGAGATAGCTCCTCAATGCCGAAGCGAAAGACGTACACTTCGGGATCCCACAGTTGGGCAGCCCCTCAAAGTAGATGCCAATCAACCCTCATGCTTCGCAAGGAGAATAGCGCATCTAGGCCAAAGTTGAGGAAGTTCCTGCGCTCGACCAGAGAGAAGTCACTCATCCAAGCCAACAAGGAGTTGTTATAGAAGTGGGTCATGAAGAATGCGAGAAAAATGCCAAGTATACTGAACAGTAGGGTCTGGAGTAGTGTCACTCTTTTATAGAGTTGAAAAAAGGAGGGAAACCCAGAATCTGCCCCAAGTTTCATGCCAAAACACTGTGCTGCGGCCGTCACTCGTTTATTACGACCGTAGCTTTGCAATATAACGGCCGTTATATTTCATTCCCAAAACTCACAGCCATGATACTAAAACTCCAGGCTATGAAATTTTATTCACAATAGTTCAGGCTGCCATATCCAAAACAACGGCCGCCATATACACTCTCACGGTCGCCATCTTTTTTATGCAGAAATTTTGACAGTCTATCCCAATTTTACCAATGTGCCCCAAATTGTAGTTGTGCACCTGTTAGCAACTCGCAACAAGAAAAGCAGTTCATATGATAAGATCACAACTCACGAATCATACATCATGCATAATCAAAATCTAAGCATTCTAGAGTGATTTTCATGTCATAAAAGAGTCTAAGCATCTATGATAATTAAAAAGTGTAAACCACAAGGCACGAAGGCCCAACCCATCAAAAGTAGAGTAATGCATGAATGTGTGTGATGTGGTACGTAGGCCGATGGAAAAGTTAAAGGCACACAGGCCCTATTAGTATATCGGTGCAGAATGTTAAAGGCACGCAGGCCCCATCATAGTATCTGTGCAATGTGTCAAAGCAAGTGTATCAATGTATCAGTACGTATCTATTCAATGGTGAATTAGAGACAGTGTATCAGTATAATGAACCAAGAGTAAAATATTGGAATGTGACAAAAGGGCATGCAGACCCGAAAAAGGATAGGCACGCAGGCCTTCGTAAACAGAGAAAGAAGAAGAGTGAAGGAAATCAGCAGCTGGTCAGGATGGTTACTCTCGTCGGGTCCTTTTCCCTCAAACCGCGTAGCTTCCCGTCGGGTCCTTCGCCTCCTCTGAGCTGTCGATCGTTTGTGAAACACTGGGAGTCTGAGCCTGGGATGAAGAAGCAGTGGTAGAAGTTGAAGTTTGTCAAGAGGATGGAGCTGAGGTGGCAGGTGTTGTGCGACCACTACGAGTCCTTGGTCCTCCACCATGCACACGCTGAAAGAAGAAAAAAGGGGCACATCAGCTAAGGTAGATGAATATGAACAAAGGAAAGCAATAATGAAACGTAGAAAATATCGCAACGCAGCCACCCTGAGGAGCAGGGGGCCCCAAGCCTTGAGCTCGGAAGGCAGCTTCCCAATGGTGGACTAACACCATCAACCCGGTGATCAAGGGAGGGACTAATCGAACCACTCCATGGGCATCTGTCAAGAGAAAAAACAAGTTAGTGTAATCAGGTGTTAGGATCAGTTAGATATGGTAATCAGTACAGTCAGATCATCACAATTAGATATAAGTGACAGTGTCAAGATTAGAACGAGGGATGTCGTACCTGCTCAGCACCAAGGGGAAGGAAAATCTCTAGGGCTGCTGGCTCAAGGATCCAGATCTGATGAAGAACCCCATCCACAAAAGTGTCCACCGTCTAGGAAAGCTCAGGATGTACAGGGCTCGGGGCAGCAGAAGGAGGACCATGCATAGAAGCACGAGCTCTTATGGTAGGCATGAGCCTCTCTCGGGTAAAGACCATATAGTCACAATCCTCGCCCTCGATCAGTGTAGCAGAGTCAAGGCCTACCATAGCTCAGATGATCTCGACTGTACGAAGTGTGTTGGTTTAACACATTTCCACCGAAGGTGTTCTCAAGATACAAAAATGATCATACCCCAAGACTGTTGAACGACGCGCTCACTGAGGTACCACTCTCTGTAAAATGGCTCCTTAAACAAGACACGGGACCAGGTGATCTCACGGCTCCGTATCAAATCAGCACCAGCTTGCTCCTCTATGCCCACCCAGATGTCCCAACAGATCTGAAAGTCAAAGGAAGCATGTCAGCAAGCAGTATATGTGCAGAAAATGAGAAGTGTGAGTGAACTGAAAGCATGAGTAACTTACCCGGTCGGGAGTGAGGCTATCAAGAAAAAGGCAGTATCATCTAGGTGCTTCTCACCAGGCTTCGTACCCCAATGGCATTTGGCCCATCGAAGTGACTGAGGGATTACAAGCAGGTCATCACATGAGTTCACTGGATGGCGCATGCCTAGGAACTCATAAGCCCAAAGCTGTAAAAAGTCAAAAGAGGCATAAGTACAGTTAAATCAAATACGCAGATATGGTAATGAGAAAGGAAAGAAAGCAGAGAAAACATACATACCTCTTAGATGCACCAATACCCGCCAATGCTCAGATGAGAAGTCCGGGTAGCTGCGCTCATGTATTTGTATAGGGTGGCCAGTGCAGCTCTTCCTTAGTCATATGAGCCGATCTGGCCCACCATCACCATGGCATCGAGGTAGTCGAGGTGCACCCTATTCTCTAAGTTCGGGAATAAGGATATACTGAACATGTAGAGAAGGAATGCACGCGCCACCCACTCGAAGTGGTAGACCTTGGAGCCGGCAAAGTGACGGATGATCATCCTCAGCCACGTATATCGTATGCTCCCCTTGTCGATGGAAAGATGCACGCGATTGAGGAGGTGTAGAAGAGCCTCGGGACTTTGACAGATATCGGGATCGAACAGGATCGGGTCCCTGCCTACCTGAATCCCGGTGATAAGAGAAAAGTTTAGAGGGGTGAAGGTGTAGACACCACAATTTGACCCCCGCCAATCTTAGGTTGATCTAGATGAACCCAATGATGAAAACAAGTGAAATGGTGCTCTTAAAACAATCTTTGGGAAGTGATCCAGGTTTAGTGTTTGAACCCAATAATCAAAACCTTCAAACTAGTGAAATCACCTTGAACCGCGAACTTTTAACTGTGGGACCACCAACTTTGATTGTGGTGACCTACATAAGAACATCTTAGAAATCCTAGCCAAAGTGGCGACTGCCACATTTGAACCATGGAGTCGCCAACTTCATTGTGGTTACTGCCATAAAAAACCCTTGGAAGCTTAATTTTTGTGGCGACCGCCTAATCTATACATGGCGATCGCCAACTCCAAAAAGCCTGACGTGTCACAAAATGTGTTAGCACCCCATTGGTTGATGAACTCTATAAATACCGTACCTTTAGTACAATTTTAAAGAGGACAATTCTAATATCGGAGCTCTAACGGGTCGGAAGATGGAAGAATTCTAATAATGACACCCTACCAAAGTATCGAGAGACTAACCACCAATACCAAAACTCCGCTTGACCTTGACTCACCTACACTTAGATTAGAGCATTGCTTGAGGATTGAATCATTGATCACATCTTCCCAATTTGAGGATTCACTTCCGATCGAGGTGTTTTGCTTGGATCCCTAGTCTTTCTCTCCACTCTCTATCGTTTGGAGTGGCCGGGTTAATTTCAATTTCAAATCGCACGTTTCATTCATTAATATAGTTGATTTAGTTTATCCTTTAATTTGTGGACTTGTAAGTTAATGTGCATGATTTGTTTAGTATAATTTGTTATTAATCTTAGTTGTTGTTCACATTACACACTTGTACCTAGTTTATTGATTCATCAAAGTAGTGTTAACATATTTTGCAATTGCGACTTACAATGTTGCTGTTGTCATAACTAATGCACTTACATTCATATAATTGTAATTGTCAATATTATATTCATATTTTTTAATTAAATAGTTGTTATGCCATTACATAATAATTTTTGTTTTAATACATTATATTTTGTTTAAATTCTTTCTAATAGCATTTCTTTTATGTTTCTTTTCTTTTATTTTGTTTAAAATCAAAATTCAGAAAATCTCTTAATTTTAGCTTAGTTTTCCTTTTTGCAGTACTTCTTTCACTTTTTCATTATTTTGTTCAGCTTTCATATAAAACCTATAAAATTCCCAATAAATAGTTAAGATCCTTTTTCTTTTTCTTTAGTCATAATTCTAATCAGTTTAGTAGCATTTTCTTTCGTCTTCCTCTAAAACCCTTTTAATTTTGGTTTAATCTTCTTTTGTAATTTTTTTTTTCCTTTTCTTTTGATTGAGTCTTTGAGCATTCTTTTGTTTTATTAAAAACATAAAATTCCTGCTATTAGTTTAATAATCTTTCGTTGTTTTTTTTGTCTTTATTAAGCTTTTAATATAGAATTCTCATATACCTTTTTTAGTTTATCTTTTCTCCTTAATAGAAGTTTCTTTATATTTTGTTTAAAATTATGTTAGTGTAATTTTAAGATATTTGGTAATATACATGATAATTTTAAAGTATACTTTGTTTACTTCGTTTGAAATTATGTTCAGAATAGTTTATATTATCATAGTTATTTAATGATTTTGTTAGCAAATTCATATTCTGTTTCGGTATGATTTAAGTTTAGTGACTGTTAGAGTAATTTGCTTTTATTTAAATTATGCTAATTTAGGTTTTTTGGTAATATTGCATGCGAATTTACTCCATATATCCTTTAATTAGAAATTGCAAGTCGTAGGACTTATGATTTTTCTTTTGATACTTGTTTTATTTGGCGTTTTATATACATAGATTATGTATTTTTTCTTACTTGATTTTGGATTTTCTCTATTTTTCCTAATCTTCTGTATTTGCATGCATTTGAGAAATCTAATTAAGAACCAATAATGATTTGTAGAGGGTAATCTCACGGTTGGACGAACGGGGTGCCTAACACCTTTCTTGGTTCGTACCTTAGCCCCCGAACCATTGTTTGCTTTGGTTAACAATTTAAAGATCAGACGCATATTTTTGTTTTTCTTGGTTTTTCTGAAAAATCAAGTGCGACTCTATTTTCAACAAAAAAAGTTTTTAAAATTTGATTTTCAAGTTGTTAAAATATTTTCTAAATATTTCTTAAATTTCTTTATTTTTGACCTAAAAATCTTAAATTCCGGTGACACGGTATTTTCTGGCGACTCCACTAGGGACTTGTTTTTCAAAACAAATAAGCGGGCTTGACTTGTAAATATCATTAGTTCTTAATATAAATTTTTCATTTGCATTCTTGCACGCATTTGTACTGTTCTCAGCCCCCTGCCTGGTCGACTTTATAGCCTAGTCAGTTTACTATCTCGGGGTTATGTTGGGAAGACGGGCAAACATTACTGGCTGCACGCTTTCACATGTGCGATAAAAGAGTTCTTCCGTATCATTTTACTATGTCCTGCACCACACAAGGCATGTGAGGTATATATACTTGACTATATTCAAAAGGTACCCTAATTATTGACCAGAGCTGGCTTTTTCTGCATATAATTGTTTAAAACCCACCATTAGGTATTAACTCGGTAGGATTATTAACTCGGCCTTTTCTGCATATAATTGTTTGTATTCGATGTTCCTTCATTGTAAAATAGTTTCCCTCTCGGATCGTTACCGGCCAATTTTAATCTGTTGGTCTAGAATCTCGGATTCTGCCTCGATTGTTAACTTAGGCCTCATTGTTGGTTTAGGATAGTTTTCTCCCTCCCACGGTTTCCCTTGCTTGTAGGTTTCGTACCCTCGGTGTCGTTTAGGCTTATTTTCTCGAATCCCCGTTCAGGTTCTTGTTTTGAGGTCTCGTTTGCCATAGCGTTGTTTTCTTGCCAAAATGTTGCCTATTTTTCCTTTGGAATCTTAGGGTAAACTTGTCTCATTTGGCTTAGATATGTTTTCTTGCTGTAGTGCTGCTCGTTTTTTCCTTTAGATGCTTGGTGTAAAACTTTTTTTTTAGAGTTTTGTTGGTCTTTCACTTGGTTTTTGTGTCGATTCTTAGGTGTTGGGGTTTCCAATTGTTGTGCTGCCAGTATAGGCCCAACAGGGGCATGTTTATATTTCAGTGGTTATATCCGCTCATGGTCAGTTGTTTTGGTGTTTGAAGTGTTTGCTACTTGTTATGAGAATTCTTTTCGAGAAGTATTCGATACTAGTGATTCTGTTTTTAGGATTATCAGGTTTTGCTTTAAGTTTAGATCATTGAGTCGAAAGGATCACAGTCAGCACGAGTGTGAGCAAGATCAGTAACTGGAAGGCTTTATCGGGTATCTAAGCAAACTTCAGAATCAATTAAGATGGCAAAAAATGAGGTGAACTTAACAGCCCTGATGAGGGTAATTATTTAGATACAGAGGGCAGTTGAACAGCAGACGCAGGCTCAAAATCAGTGTCAGGCTCAAATTTGGGCAATCCAAGCTCGCTTGTCGGGATAAACGAGCAACAAGATGACGCCAATGAGAATGGAGAAGACTTTTGGGAAGATAATCAGGGGCAGGAAGTGCCGCTGGTCATTATACCACTATAGATCTCTCGTTAAGTGATAGTAGAGGAAGAGAACACGGCTCAATTTAAGGGAGTCCGCACTGGCAGAAAAGATTGATCGAATGGAGAAGGTACTGAGAAAGGCAAAAAGAGTGAAAGAATACATACTGGATGTAGGCGATTTGTGTTTATTCCTAGATGCCAAATTGCTAGAAAAATTTAAAATGCCAGTGATGGAGAAGTTCGACGGTACCGGAGATCCCCAAATTTATTTGAGGATGTACGTTGGTACTCTCTCTCTCATGGGAATTGATGATCAGCTAAAAACCCAGTTGTTCCACCGGTCACTCTTTGAGGCAGTGCAAAAATGGTTTCTCTCCATTGATGTTGCGAAAACTAAGACATGGGAAGACATTGCTACCACCTTCGTCAGTCAGTACAGCTACAATATCCAGTTAGACGTCACTACCCGAGAACTTGAAACCACCTGGCAGGAGAGCCAGGAATCATTTATGGACTTTCTAACTAGGTGGAGGGGAAAAGCGACAAAAATGATAAATCGGCCAACAGAAAAAGAACAAGTCAGAATTATAGTCAAGAACCTCCAGTCTCCATTGAAGCATTATCTGATAACACAATCGCTGTCCATTTTTGAGTAGTTGTTTGATGTAAGAGTTCAGTTAGAAGATGCTATTCAGGCTGGTGATATTGAGAAATTAGTGACAAGTCCAAAATCGAGAAGAGCATACCCTGCAAACAACCAGAACCAATCCACCCCTACCACCAACTTCATCTCTTGTTCAAACGAAGTTAATTTGTTGAATCTCTATTTCGGACAATTAAATTCCTCATCTTTCACTCAGCAATCAAGTAATAATCAACAGTCTCAACAAAAGTCGATGAGAGTTTTTACTCCCATCAACATACCATTATCCACAGCTCTTAATCAACTTGTTGAGAAGGGGCTAATCAAGCTTTTAGACCCTATACCTGTACCTGATCCCCTACCATTGAGATATAATGCGTCTCAGTATTGTGCTTTTCACCAAGGTCATGGACACTTGACTGACAAGTGCATGAGGATGTGCTATAAAATTTAGGATCGGATTGATAGCAAGGTCACTCCACTGTCGTCCGCTGCTCAAAAATCGAATGTTACAACTAATTCGCTGCCAAACCATACTAAGCAAGGAGGGGTAAATTTTATTCAGTTAGGGTAGTCGAATGATCATAGCTGCTACATCTGTTCAGCACGTCTCCCGCGCCCACGTATTTCAGTTGAGAAAGATCAATTTTGTTTCCCTAATCATGGCCGAAAATGGTTGGGATATGATTGAGTGGAACGATGTAGCCTGGGAAGGCTATGGGATGATAATCCAGGTAGAGAACCATAAGGAGCATAATGATGATGACGATGATGATGATTGGCCTTTGAACTATCCGGTAAGGCCACATGATTTTGGACATGTGCTAGATGGAATCACTCTTTCCCAGCTTTTTGGAGAAGAGATTTTTGTTGATGAAATGCAATCATACTGGTTGGTTAGGACAGTAATGATGTCAGATAGAGAGTGGACAAATTTCTAAGCTGCTCGAGAATAATAGATCGGGTACATTGAAGAAGATATTTGGGGGTTGGATGAAATTAATAACACATGGGCATTGATGTGATTGGTAGGGTAAAGCTAAAAGGCTTCAAATGAGCATGAGTTCATTTTGGTGGCCATCGATTATTTTACCAAGTGGGTAGAAACTATTTTCTACTCGATATTGAAAGCCTCTCATGCTGCCAAATTTATCAAGCAAAACATCATTTGTCGATACAGGGTTCCTCATAAAGTTATTTCAGATAACGGCTCGCACTTTTAGGGTAAGGTCTTGGACATTTTTTAAGAATACCGAATAATAGCCCACAACCATGAATTAATAGGTTGAGTCAAGACCCAAAAACTCTGGACGAAACACGGGATAAAAATAATTAAAAGTCGAGTCAAGACTTAAAACTATCTTCGTCGGAAAGAAACCACGAATTGATAAGTCGAGTCAAGACCTAAGAACTCGAGACGAAGCACGGGATAAAAATAATTAAAAGCCGAGTCAACGCTTAAAACTATTCTCATCGGGAAGGATAATCACAAATTAATAGGTCGAGTCAAAACCTAAAAACTCGGGACGGAGCACGGGATAAAAATAATTAAAAGTCGAATCAAGACTTAAAACTATTTTCATTGGGAAAGAAAACCACAAAAAACAGAACCAAAACAAGTTTTAAAATTACATTTAAGGAAAGCACACAAGATTTAAAATTATTTTAAGAAAAACACACAAGATTTAAAATTATTTTAGTAAAAAAACACAAGATTTACAATTATTTTTGTATAAACACACACACACACACAAGGTTTAAAAAAAATTGTATAAGGTATAAAAATTTTTGCACAAGAAAAACACCCACACAGCCCCCAAAAACCCTAAAACGCCATCATGGCACACTAACATGGGCCTACCAACTTCTAAGTTGGCAGTCATCAGGTTCAAGCTTCGAGGACAGTGACATGACCATTGACAAGCTGGCGGTCGCTAGGACGAAATGCCAATAAGATGGCGGTCGCCACATGTCGCTTTAATAACCTTGTGGTTGCCAACATTGAAGGTGGCAATCGCCACCTCAAGACGAGCACAAGTTCCCAGAGACGCGCAGGTTAGGCCTCACTTGCACCCTCACTCTCTCTCGAACTCTCTTAGTTCCCTCTTGGTTCTCCCCTTGTTTTCGAGCTTTCGACCACTGCTTTTGTCATGGCAGGACACAAACATCTTAATGACATCTCCGGGGTAGTACGAGGTTCTTCTGAAGGTGAGCTCTACCATGGGCACTCTTAGGGGCACGGCCACCAGCCTTCCTGCTAGTAGGGTCACCACCACTCAGCCCTCCGCTTCTCTAGCGGCGATGGATGCCCTGGCTCTTGAGGCAGAGCGTGCTTCACGCCGGGTTGCTGAGGACGAGGCACAGGTAGTTGCCGAGGCGCAGACGGCTACAGATGCTGCTGTTGAGGCTGAGGTTGCAGACTTCCTAGATCCTCATGCTGGAGAGGGTCTTCCCACACCCTTTGATCCACTCACATGCGCCCCAGCACCCCACCGCTTAGGTCTAGGTAGGATGAGGCGCTACGAGCCTCCAGTCGATGCTGTTGCTACTGATGTCCTCCTCCGAGAGCTGACTCAGCATATCTCACAGCGGTCTCCCTCGGTAGGTTCTCCTGTCTCTTTCTTTAAGTATCAAAGCATGTTTTACCTTTATGTCTCAAACATAGATGCATGTCTAGGATCCCCTATGATTTATTATTTTACGATGTGATGTAAATGATAATTGTATGCAATATTGAGTTCTGCAAATGAACTAGATATTAAAATATGTAATCACATTAAAAGAATGAACCTAGACACTAGACTAAAGAACTAACTAGGTACCTGTGTAAATGAGATTCTAAAAGAGTAAGAACACTAGGGTTATAGTTTAAATGCCAATAATATGGGGGGTGGTTTTTCATTTTTATTTTATAGAAAATCACAAAAATCTAAGGGGGTGGTTTTTCATTTTTTTATTTTTGGGGAAAAACATAAAATCTAATGAAGTGATTTTTTTAATTTTTATTTTTGGAAAAAAACTTAAAATCTAAGGGAGTGATTTTTTATTTTTTTTTTATGGGGAAAAACATAAAATTTAAGGGAGTGATTTTTTCTTTGTTTTTTTGGGGAGAAAAACATAACATCTAAGTGAGTGATTTTTCAAACATAAAAATCTAAGGGGTTCATTTTTTATTTTTTATTTTTTTTTATTATTATTTTATTATTTTATTCTTTATTTTTTATTTTTTTAAGAATTATAAAAACTAAGGAAGGCATTATTAAAAAAAAGTTAACGGGAAAATTTTCAAAAATCAAATAAAAATTAGAAGGGGCTTGTAAGAAAAATTTGCCTGGTGCAGCAGGGCATAGAGTGCTTAGTTTTCTAGAGTTTTGAAAGAACCAAAGAATTGCCACACACACGAACTTAGGATTGAAAGATTTGCCTAGCGTACCAAGGCTTAGGGTGCCTAGTTTTCTATAGTTTAAAAGAACCAAAGGATCGTCACACACACACGAACCTAGGATTTTTTTATTGCTTTTTGTATTTTTTGCATTCCATTTACTTTAACTACTCTTATTATCTCTTCTGATCATCTTCTACTTTTCAGGTTGGCTAGTATGTCTGGGGTTTTGGCGGTTCCGCATTTGGTGAGGTGTTAGAGTGGTATGATGCTCTCCTTGCTCCTAGCCGGGCCCTCATTAATACTTCTGGCTTTGCTTGGTTCATCCCACTATTGGGTCGGACCAGCAATGACAGGGTGTAGTTGACGGCTTTGGCGGAGAGGTGGTGGGATACCAACAATACTTTCCATTTCACCACTTTTGAGGCCACATTGATGCCTCTGGACTTCGTGATGATCACCGGCATCCAGGTTGGTGGAGCCCCTATTCCTTTTGATCCAGCCATTGCTCGCTTAGTCGATCCTTTGACTTGCTTACTTGGTGCTGTTCCAATTCAGATGGTCAAAGATAAAGTCAGGTACACCTGGTTCTTCGAGCGTTTTCGTCATTTTCACTGCATCGAGCCTTGTTATTATGATTGGGTTGCTCACGGTTTTTTGCTGTATATGTTCGGTACCTCCTTATTTTTGAACAAGTAGAATACCGTGCATGTTTACTATCTTGGCACCCTCGCTCGCCTCAACCAGGTGGCTACGTATGATTGGGGAGGAGCCGCACTCGCCACACTTTACGGTTTGATGAGGGCCCTAACCAGATTTCCTCAGGAGCTCAGTATTGGGGGATACTAGAGGGTTTGGAAGGTATGTTTCAGTTTTTGCACACTGTTCATTTATTTCCTCTAGTTATTCCCTGTGCAGCTTGGTGGGCCCGAGGTCTGAAGGGGAAGAAGAGTGGGGGGAAGGATTTAAACAGATTTTGGGCGTCTCTAGACCAGCTGACTTCAGATCTGGTACCATTTTTCCCTTTTGCTTCTTTAGTTTATTCTGTTGCACCACGTGCTGTTCATTGTTCACTGATTACTGCTTACTGCACTGAACACCATTCTATGCACTATACTGTACTGCACCATTCACTGATCCCTATTCACTATACTATTCTCCTCACTGCACTGTTCTCTACACTACACTGCACTATACTGTTCACTATTTACTATACTAATTACTGCACTGAACACCATTCTCTACTGATTGGTCACTATACTATACACTATTCTACTTTTCATTGGCCATGCTATTTATGTAGGTTCATTAGGGTGTCTGGCATGGTATGGACGATCGGGCTGGTGAGGACTTGATGCGTAGCCTTGATGCCTCCAGGAGACAGATCTTGCTGGAGTTTCCCTTCTACCGTGAGTACTACCTAGGGGAGCGGGTGGTTCGCCAGTCGCTCGGCCTTAACCAGTTTTGGATACCGGCGGCTCCTCCAGCTCATATGGGCCAGACAGATCATCTGAGCCGCTTTGACATCCTTCTCGAGATGATTGGGCCTCTTGCTATAGAGCTACTAGGGCCTGAGGGGGACTACACAGCATGGGCTCAGGCTCATCTGTTAGGACCACTGAGTCCTGGCCTAGCTGCGCCTACTGAACGGAGGAGAGGATGAGCACCGACAACTATTCCTGAGGTTGCTGCTGCTGGAGATGCTGGTGTTGGGGCTAGTGGAACAGGTGCTGCTGCTGCTGCTGCTGCTGGAGCTGTTGGGGGACCTGTTGGAGTTGGAGTAGTTGAGGTACCCTAGACTGTATCGGTCCTCGTCACTGGGTCTTCTTTCGACATCCCCATCTCAGTTTCTCTGGCCCCGGAGTACAGACTGGTGCATGCCCAGATTTGATCTTCTTTTCATTGTTTTCTTTTCTGTCTTTCCTTTATTTAGACTACTTAGCTCTTATTCCTTTTTAGTAGTTGGACCAAGCCTGGCTAGATTGCATCATCTTGGTGGTGAGCGGCATGTGGACTTTGATTCGCCAGCAGGATGCTGCTCTGTATACAGCTAGGGTTGCCTTTGTTCATCAGCCAGTTGTAGTAGTGAGTATCTTCTATCCTCTTTGACTTCTTTGTTTTGTTATGTACTTTGTGCTTACCTTTATCTCTTTTTAACAACCACCGACACCAGCTACCGGCATAGTATCGCCGCAGGTTTCGGTCTAACCATAGGTACCTATGCAGGCTCCGGCATGAGGTCGTAGATCCCGTGCCTCCTCATCTAAAGCTCGCTCCAGAGGGTCTTTCTTCTCTGCCAGGAGCCATTCTCACATCGTATCTTTTTCTTTAGACGGCAGGGATAACAATGATGACCTAGAGACACTAGTTGAGGATGTCAGCTCTGATGAGACTGTGCCTTTCATTCGCAGAGTTTGCCAGAGATATTGAGAGAGATTTCTCTTCCCCCCTTATTTGGCTGTACTTATCTCACAGTTTCTGCTACATTTTGATGGACCTGGGGAGCGTGATGCGCCCCAAGGGACAGCACGCTCGTGCTGCCCCTCATGGGGCAAGTTTTTTGAGTATATTTTTATGATCCAATCCGTTTATTATGTAGAACACGTCGAGTTTGTTTACCATGTAAAAATTCAGATTCATCGGATATCTGTAACTAAGTGATTGATTAACATTTGTTTAAAACTATTTTTCTAAAAATTATAATTTTTATTTATTTATTTATAAAATAATATTAGGAGATCTTAATCAATCATTTAGCTACAGGTATCCGATGAATATGAATTTTTGCATGCTAAACAAACTCGATGTGTTCTACATAATAAACGGATTGGATCATAAAAATATGCTCGAAAAACGTGCCCTAAGGGGTGCAGCACGAGTGTGCTATTCCTTGGGCCGCAGCACGCTCCCCAGCTCGCATTTTGATACACTAGTTTTATGGGCCTGCGTGCCCTAGATTTACTAGTTATTGGGCCTGGGTGCCCCTGTATACATTTTGACACATTTAGGCCTTCGTGCCATCCTCTGCTGTATATACACATCTGCTTGCATGTTTTTTCCTTATTTACTTGCTTGAATTACTTTGCATGATTCAATGAGCACGAATGTTTTATCCTGGCACAGAATACAAAATTGCAAAAAGGAGGGTACAAAATATGGTGCCCGCCACCTTTAAAACTGGCGGTCGCTGGGTCCGAAGGTGGCGGTTGCCAAAAAGTTCAAGAGCAAGGTGGCGGTTGCCAAAAAGTTCAAGAGCAAGGTGGCGGTCGCCAGGTATTGAAGGTGGCGATCTTGTACTGTGTACTTTTAACATGGCGGTTGTCATAATAGTTGTACTTTTTCAAACTTTTTGACGTCCAGTTTTCTCATGCCTTGGGATCCCTAGTTTCTGTCACTTTTATCAAGATGGCTTCCTCCTATGGCCCACATTTTAGCATGGGTTGAGGAGTTTTCACATATTGAACGTCTAAACTTCGCCCCATTTGGTTTCAACTCTCTATTTTTCCTGATGGCTATGAAGATCAACGAACTGCTACTGAAATCTGCTGCTCAACTGTGGGACCCGTAAACCCATGTTTTTCGTTTTGGCCTTGAGGAACTATGCCTCACTGTAGAGGAGTTTGCCGCCATTTTGGATCTAACCCTGAGAAAGTTTGTAGTTGTTCAAACTTTCTTCCTTTCTAATCGTCAGCAAATAATACAACTTTGTGGTTTGTCTAAGATGGAGGCTTTGTTTTTGACATCCGATGACTACCTCGATATCCCGTGGATCATAAATAGATTCCATCCCACTGGAAATCTTAGTGAACTTGGCTTTCAGTTACAACGTCGCTATGCCCTATGTTTTTGTCTCCTTGCTCGGTACATTCTCATTCCTTCTGATGCACAAGTCAGCTGCTCACTGGTTGACATTGCCAATCAGATGTGGTCGGGAAAAGATTTTGTCCTACTAGTTCTGGCCGAGACACTAATGGGCCTAGACACTGTTCATCATGGCGAGACTACTACTTTTACTGGCAATCTCTTACTTTTTCAGGTAAACTCAAAACCTTTTACACTATTGGCTAAAACAACACACTACCTTCGATAGTTGGCTCCCACTTGCCTCTTCCATGAGTCTTTGACGATCAATTCATCCATTCCCTTGTCCTCATAACTTCCATTAAATCGTGAAGGGTATCTTCCTCTGTCAGAGTTCCTTCGTTACAATCTTAAGTGGGTCAATTCCACCCCATGTCTCTCCATCGAACAAGTATGTTTGCAGTTTAACCACCTCCCACTTGCCTCTTCCACGAGTCTTCAATGATTAATTCATCCACGACCCGAGCCTTTGTTAAGGGCCTTCTGCTGCACCCTCAAGGGGGTTCGTTTCATCCCAACTCAACCATGATGGGTGCATCCATACCAAACTGTACCCAAAATTCTTGCACGCTCATATTTTGTCATATACTTTGATGTCTTCCGAGGTCGCCCTCTCAGCTCCCTGGCCGGTCCCCTTCTACCCCTTCATTTAGTTCAGCTTCAGGTTTTAAGGGCTCACTATTATATCCTCCGTCCATCTCGTAATCCTCGTCAGCTCTTCCACGAGTCTTCAACGATCAATTCACCCACTACCCGGGCCTTTATCTGGGGCCTTCTGCTGTGCCCTCAAGGGGGTCTATTTCATCCTAACTCAACCATAATGGGTACGTTCATACCAAACTATACCCAAAATTCTTGCATGCTCATATTTTGTCATATACTTTGATGTCCTCCGAGGTTGCTCTCTTAGCTCCCCGGTCGGTCCCCTTCTACCCCTTCATCCAATTCAAGTTCGAGCTTCAAGGACTCATCATCATATCCTCCGTCCATCTCGTAATCCTCTTCGGTCATCTTTGCAAAACTGAGACTCCCTTATAATCTTCTCTTCTTTGCTTTATTTCCTTACACAGCTTTCCTCTTACTGATTTCTCTTTGTCTTTACCTTTTTAAATCTCTATTGCAGATTTGGCTGATGGAGAAGGTGAACCTTATGCAGAAATCACCTATAGATAGGTACAGTGCTGCATCTCTCATCTACTGCCCTTATTATCGATATGCAGTACTGAGGCAGCTTGGTGAGAGTATCTCTCTTCTCTGACGGGCACAGATATTATCTTGCAGTGCTCCTGGTGGCGAATCTCTACGATGACCCTGATCACTATGGATTATCTCGGTGTTCTGTTGATTGGCTTATGTCTATCCACTTTCTATTATCCACACCGGATCATGCTGCAATTTGGTCGAAGCTAGATTGTTTTTCACGGTGTTCGAGGTCTCTTGCACTCATCTTCACTACAGGCCCCATTTTTGGCAAAATATCAGGATGCTTGGCCATCTCGTTCAATGATGGAGATGCGAAAGCTGTAGTGCCCAAAAAATTCTAACGAGTACAAAGCATTGTTGGTGCAAGATATGGAGAAAAGAGATAAAGAAGAAGGAAAACATAAAGTGAAAAGAAGAAAGATTTGAGGGACTCACTTTGTTTTCAAGATTTCACAGCTTTTCTTATTTTATTTAGAGTTTGGTACTTGCACGCCCGCCCTTTATTTTTTAAAACTTTGTAACCTACGCTGAAATGAAGTATTCCACCTTATGTTGAAAAGGTTCCAAGTTATTCAAAGATTTTCAATTTTTGTAATTAAGCAACTTTATTATCAAAACCTAAAAATAAATTTACATTGATCATTACTTGGATTCAAGGATGGCTAAAATAAAGAATATGGCCGAAATTTCTAAAAGAAGCTGCCTACGTATCCCAAAAAGAAAGTGAAATCAGGCCTTAACGTAGTTCAGGCTTCATTTACTCTCGGGTATTAACACTCTTCTTTTGTGGTACCCTAACTTTTGCCAAGATCGTCCTTTCGAGTTTTCGATCTTGCGAACTGCTCTAACTTTTACCTGGATCGCCTTTTAGATTTTTAACCCAACGAGCTTTTATTTTATCTTTTTTTTTCTCTCAAGGGTAGTACTTTTTAAATTGGTTAAGGATGATCGAAGTGGAGAACGTATTTCCATCCAAATCCATAATGATTATGCACCACCGGTCATAATGATATTAAGAACTAAGTCATCTTCTCTCAAGTCCTGGGTCTTGACCTTCTTGTTGAATGCTCGAGCTATCCTTCTCTGGTACCCTTGTATGTGATATAAAGCCTGCAACCTTCTTTCATCAAACAAGAAGAGCTCTTTCATCCGATTTCTCTACCATTCTGCCTCTGAAATTCTGGCCTCAGCTACTATTTTTAGTGAAGGGATTTCTACCTCAATGGGAAGCACGACTTCCATCCCATATACTAAAGAATAAGGCGTGGTTCCTGTTGAAGCTCTAATCGATGCCATGTACCCCCAGACTGCAAACGGTAGGTGTTCCAACCAATCTTTATGTGAGCTGATCATCTTTTACAAAATCTTCTTTACATTCTTGTTCGCTGCTTCGACTGCCCCGTTAGTTTGTAGCCGATATGGTGACGACTTGTGGGCTACTATTCGGTATTCTTTAAAAGGTTCAAGACCTTACCCTGAAAGTGTGAACCGTTATTAGAGATGACTTCATGAGGAACTCCATATCGACAAATGATGTTCTGCTTGATAAACTTGGCGATGTGAGAGGCTTTCAACACTGAGTAGGAGGCAGCTTCCACCGTCTTAGTAAAATAATCGATGGCTACCAAAATGAACTCGTGCCCATTTGACGCCTTTAGTGTTACCTTGTCAATCACATCAATGCCCCATACTGAGAATGACAATGCGAACGTCATGCTATACAGTTGGGATGGGGGAACGTACATAAGGTTTGCATAGATCTGACAATTATGGCATCTCCTCACAAACAGTATACAATCTGTCTCTATTGTCATCCAAAAATACCTTTGTCGTAGGATCTTCTTGGCTAACATATTTTCACTTATGTGAGGCCCACAGTCTCCCGCATGTATCTCTTTCATCAACTCTCATCTTTCTTCACTGTTGACACACTGCTTGCTGACTCCAAAATGCCCTCATTTGTACATTTTTTCCCGTAAATGATAAATTGTACAGATAATCTCCTTATTGCCTTTTTGTCTTTTTTGTTAGCAAACTTCGGATATTCTCCTTTCTTCACGAAAGTTTGAATGTCAAAGTACCAAGAGAGTTCATTAGTGCTTTCCTCGATTGCTGCTATCATCTTGTATGCCGATTTTCTCTTTTGCTCAATTATCAATGGCCTCATTCTAACCCCGGATGGTATATCAATCATTGATGCCAGAGTAACCAGTGCGTCGGTGAACTTGTTCTGCAATCTTGGAACTTGAGTGAAAATCACTAATTCAAAGCACGGTATAAGCTTTTTTAGCTCTTGATGATAGAGAATTAACGTTACGTCCTTAACCTTCCATTCTCCTCCTGCCCGTGAGACCACCAATGCTGAGTTTTCGATGACTTCTAATTTCTTTTTCCCTAGTTCTAGGGCTGCCTCTAACTTAGCTAAGGATGCCTCATACTCAGCTTGATTGTTGGTAATTTTGAAGTTGAATTTTAGAGATAGAGGAACATGTGATTTGTTAGGAGTAACAAAAAAAACTCCTATTCCATAGCCATACTGATTAGATGCGCCATCAAAATACATAGTTCACTTGTCGTCCTTGACTCCCATCAGCTGCTCATTAGGAAACTAGAATTCTACATCTTCATCTCCCTCAACTGGTTGATCTGCTAGAAATTCTGCTACTGCTCTGCCTTTGATTGACTTTCAGGTAACATACCTAAGATTAAATTTTGACAGTAGCAACAACCACCGGGTTAGCCTTCTTATTAATGCTGACTTCTCGAACAAGTATTTTAACGGGTCCATTTGAAAAATTACATTCACTATGAAAGACAGCATGTAATGCCTTAGTTTTTGAAAAACCCAAACCAAAGCCCAACATGTCTTTTTCAGTGGTGTATATAGTATCTCAAACCTAGTCATTTTCTTGCTCAGGTAGTAGACTACCTTTTCAATTTTGATTTCTCCTTCTTGTGCCAATATGCATCCCATAGCCGAGTTAGTCATTGACAAATAGAGAATCATTGGCCTATCGGGCTCGAGAGGAGCTAGAACAGGTGAATTTTGCAAATATTGACGCACAGCTTCGAAGGCATCATGGCATTTCTGATCCCATTGAAACCTAACTCCTTTCTTTAGCAGACGAAAGTGCGGCTCACAGGTAGTTGTTAACTTGGCTATAAACCGGCTGATAAACTGTATCTTTTCCAGAAACCCTTTAACTTCCCGTTCAGTCTTCAGATGAGGCATTCCCAGGATTACCTTGATCTTAGAAGGATTGACCTCAATGCCTCGTTGAGTAATCACAAATCCGAGCATCTTTCCAGTAGTGACTCCGAAGGCACACTTCTGTCGGTTGAGCTGCATCTTGTATTTTTTTATTCTTTCAAAAAACTTCTACAATGCTATGATGTGGCCATCTCGATCCTTGGACTTCACTATCATATCATCCACATACACCTTGGCTTCCTTGTGTATCATGTCATGCAGCAAAGTAGTGGCAGCCATTTGATAAGTCGCACCTACATTCTTTAAACTGAATGGCATCACACAATAACAGTAAGTGCCCCAAGGTGTAGTGAATATCGTATTTTCTCTGTCCTTAGGGTCCATTAGGATCTAGTTATACCCGAAGAAATCGTCCATAAATGATACTAGAGTATGCCTTGCTGTGCTATCTATCAAAACGTCAATGTGCGGCAATGAGAAATCATCCTTCGGGCTAGCCTTGTTGAGATCTCAAAAATCTACACAGACTCGGATGCGTCCGTCTTTCTTTAGAACCAGAACAATTTTGGCCACCCATTTTGGATACTTGGTTACGATAAAAAATCTTGCGTTGATCTGCTTGGTGACTTCTTCTTTGATCTTCAGAGCTCATTCTGGCCGTATCCATCTCAACTTCTGTTTAACCAGTTTAGCATCGAGATATAAAGGGATATGGTGTTGGACGATACCGGAATTAATACCGAACTTATCCTTGTAAGACTATGCAAAGGCGTCTTTAAATTCTTTTAATAAGGTTATTAATTGCTCATGTTCAACTAAAGATAATGAAGACCCGATTTGCACAATTTGTGAATTAGTTTCATTACCCAGATTAATTGAAAAAGTTTCTTCATTTATAGGTTGAGTGCGCATTTCTTCTTCTCTTTTTATTAAAAATTTTATTTCTTCGGGGACATCCCTGTCGAATTCAAAATCATCAAAAAACATATGAAATAAATTAAATAAGGCAGTGTAACCAGAAATCTTGTTCACTTCATTGATATTGAGAAACGAAATTATAAGATCAAAAGAAGTTGGAGAGGATGCATAGACAGATGTGCCCTCCGACTCAACATCCAGCTTATTAAAGGGAAACACAGACTCATGCATGATAGATCTGGATTCAAAACTAGCATCATATGAAGCAAGGGACTCTAGGGTCCAATTTTTGACTTCTTTTACAACCACATCCACAATCAATTTGGTGTAATTAGCTGACCCACCGTATCTCATCATCAGGCAGTCTTGATTTGCTATACCCATCCCGCTAAACAATGCCTCTATGTTGATGCCATCCAGTTGGTCAGCCCAGTCTTTATCTTCTCGAGCCTAGCTTTCTTCCTTCTTTTTTTGTGACTTCCTTTTCTTCTGAATCAGACAGTTTATAACTGAAGAAAATCACCAGTCCTAGCAGTCTCTAATGGGCCTCTTCATCAAACCATGGTTCCGAAAAACCACAGTAAGAAAAGTCTTACCATTCTTTGACAAAGTATCCATTCAGAGTTCTTGAATACTTGGCCTTTTGCCCCTTTCGTTCGCCCTTTGGCTCTTTCAAATCTTCTTTCGTCGACTTGTAGCTAAGACCAAAGCATTGCGAAGCTAACGATACCTGAATGGGTTCTGAAATTCCTTATTGCTTATGCCCTAACCCCATACCCAAAAAATAGGACATGTGCTGCATCATCGTCACCGGATAGGGATTGATATAGCCTTCCTCTTCTTTTAACAGCATCTTTAGGGCCGGCGCCTCATCATACTGGAATTCGCTTAGAAGCACATCATCTGCTCTATGTTAAATCTCTAAAAGAGTCGACCCTTTTTCTCTCGGGGGTTGAATATTATCCTCTCCATGGATGGTGAGTACCGCACTGTCTTTAATTAGTTTCAGCTTTTGATGCAAGGTGAAGGGTACTGCTTGGACATTTGGGTCATGGAGCCAAGGTCGTCCCAGTAATAAACTGAAGGACGCTGGCACATCCAAGACATGGAATTCAACTAATATTTCTAGTAACCCAACTCATACTGCAAAGGACACCAAATCGAGCACATCCTGTCTCATGTTATCGTATGCCGTAACTCCATGGTTACTTTGCGTGAAATGTTCCGATTTCATCCCCAAACAGATAGTAGTCTTGAGCGGACAAACATTTAGAGCAGATACGTTGTCGATGAGGGTAACTGGGACCCATTTTTCCAAGCATTTTAGGGTTATATGTAGCAGCTTATTGTGGTTCTTTCCCTCCAATGGAAAATCTTTGTCAAAAAAGAAATTACCCTTGGTGCTACAGCTGGAAAAATTAACCCAATCAATTGTTCTAGAGTTGCGTCTATCAAGACATTGGCCTTATTTCGAACCTTCAGTACGGCTTGTCGATGCCGGTGTGAAGCCATTAGCAACCCCCAAATACTGATATTTTCTTGAGCTTTCTTTAATTATTTTAGCACGAATCGTCTTCTTCTTCTTGCTCCTTCTCCTTTCCTTTTCCGCTTGTTTGTCTCTTTTCTAGCTGGGCCAGCCTGAAGTGCCACCCACTTTGGGTTAAATGTCCGACTCCCTCTTCGGGATCCAATAATCCTCATACTTTGGTTTGTCTAACCTCTGCCTCATATGGAGAACTCTCGAACTCCTACAAGTCGTCTAAACTGTTACTTTCTAGTCTTTCTTTTCTTTCTTCTACATCTTCGATTGCCCATGTGTTATCAATTTCATCCAACCCCCAAATATCTTTCTCGATGTACCTAATCTGTTGTTCTCAAGCAGCGCAGAAAATATGTCCACTCTTCTCCATCTGACTTCATTATTGTCCTGACCAACCAGTATAATTGCATCTCATTAACAAAACCTCTTCTCTGAAGAGCTGGGAAAGAGTGAATTATCTAGAACATATCCAAAACCATGTGGCCTTACCGGATAGTCCAAAGGCCAATCATCATCATCGTTATGTTCTTTTTGATCTTCTACCTGGTTTATCATCCGATGGCCTTCCCAGGCTGCATCGTTCCATTCTTCCATCATATCCCAACTACTCTCGACCATGATTTGGGAACAAAACTAATTTTCCTTAACTGAAATACGTGGGCACGGGAGACGTGTTGAACAGATGTAGTAGCTGGGATCATCCAACTGCCTTAATTGGATAAAATTCACCCCTCGCTGCTTAGTATGGTTTGGCAATGGGTTGGTAGTAAAGTTAGGTTTTTGAGCAGCTGTGGGTGGAGGAATGACCTTGTTGTTGATAAGATCCTGAATCTCATGACGCAGCCTCGTGTATTTATTGGTCAAATGTCCATGACCTTGGTGATTGGCATAGTATTGGAAAGCGTTGTATCTTAGTGGTACGGGATCGGGTAAAGGCATGAGGTCCAAAAGTTTGATCAACCCCTTCTTGACTAGTCAATTCAGGGCTATGGATAACAGTATGTTGAGGGGAGTAAATACTTTACTCGGCTTTTGTTGAGACTGCTGGTTATTCCTTTATTGCTGAGTGGAAGATGAGGGATTTACTTGTCCGAAATGGGGGTTCAACAAATTGATTTCGTTTGAACAAGAGATGGAGTTGGTAGCAGGGGTGGATTGATTTTGGTTGTTTGTAGGGAATGACCTTCTTGGCTTCTGATTAGGCTCAGACTTCTCAATATCCCTATACTAGATTGCATCTTCTATCTGAACACCGGTATCAAACAACTGCTTGAAAGTCGACAGCGGATGTGTTATCAGATAACGCTTCAACGGAGACTGGAGATTCTTAACTACAATCCTCACTTGTTCCTTCTTAGTTGGCCGATTTGTCATTTTGGCCGCCTTTCCCTCCCACCTGGTTAGAAAATTCACAAATGATTCCTGGCCCTCCTGTTGGGTGGTTTCAAGTTCCCGAGTAGTAACGTCAAGCTGGACGTTATAGCTGTACTGACTAATGAAGGTGGTGGCAATGTCTTCCCATGTCCTCGTCCTTGCAACATTCAGGGAGAAAAACCATTTCTGTGCAGCCCTAGAAAGCGATCGGTGGAACAATTGGGCCTTTAGCTGGTCATCAATTTCCATGGGAGAAAGAGTACCAACCTACATTCTCAGATGAGTCCGGGAATATTCAGTACCATCAAACTTTTTTATCTCCTACATCTTAAATTTTTCTGGCAGCTTGGCATCGGGGAATAAGCATAAACCACCTACAGTTAGCATGTATTCTTCCACTCCCTTTGTATTTCTCAATACTGTTTCCATTCGATCAATCTTTTTCGCCAGTGCGAACTCCCTAAATTGAGTTGTGTCTCTTCCTCTATCACAACCTGACGTGAAATCCGCAGTGGTACAACAACCGGCGGTACTTTAGGTCCTTGGTTATCTGCCAAGAAATCATCTCCGTTCTCATTTGTATCATCTTTGGCTCATTTACCCTCGGTAAGCGAGCTTGGATTGCCTAAATTTGAGCCTGACACTGGTTCTGAGCTTGCGTCTGTTTTTCAACTGCCTTTTGTATCTCAGTGATTGCCCTCATTAGAGTTATCAGGTTCACCTCATTCTTTACCATTTTAGATGATTCATCTGCTTGTTCGGATATCCTATAGAGTCTCCCAATTTCAGACCGAGCCTAAATATGTACTGGAAGCGAACCTTTTGACTCAATGATCTAGACCCGAAGCAAACCTGGATTCTAAAAGCAGAATCACCAGTATCAGACACTTCTCGAAAAGGATCTCGATAACAAATAGCTGACACTTCAAATGTCAAAGATAGCAAACCACGAGCAGATATAACCATCGAAACAAAAACATGCCCCTATTAGGCTCATACTGGCAGCATAACGACTAAAAACCCCAATACCTAAGAACCATCACAAAAATTGGGTGAGGGAACAACACAACTCCAAAAGAAAGGTTTACCCCAAGGTTCTAAATGAAAAATGGGCAGCACTCCAGTAGGTAAAACAGATCTAACTCAGATGGGTTCTTAAGACAAGATCTTGAAAAGAAGTTTGAGGAAAGCAAGCCTAAACAAAACTAGGGGTATAAAACCGATAACGTGAGAAAAACTCGAAAGAGCGAGGAAAGCTATCCTAAATCTTTGAGCCAAAACACGACCCCAAGAAGAAAACCAACGACACGAAAACCAAACAATGTAAAGGTCAAAACCCAGATAGAAACCTGAAGGAAAAGTTATCTTAATCAACAAAGGATAATAGAAAACCCAGTTCAACCCCGAAACAAAAAAAAAAGAACTAGTCTAAGCCAAACAAACAAACGAACACAAATCTTAACAAACGCAAACAAAACATATAATTAACAAAAACAAATAATCCTATTAGTTCAACAGCACCTAATGGAAGGTTCTAAGCTACTATATGCAGAAATGGCCAGTTTTGGTTACTGTTCAGGGTACCTTCTAAATAGAGCTGAGTATATACCTCCCATGCCTGGTGTGGTACAGAACATGGTTAAGCTGTACGCACAAACTCTTTTACTGCACCTATGAAAGCGTGTAGTCAGTAAGGCTTGCCTGTCTTCCCAACATAGCCCCGAGACAGTAATCTGACCGGGGTATTGGTTTGACCAGGCAGGGGGTTGAGAACAATGCAAATGCATGCGAGAATATAAATGATAAATTCTTATTAAGAATCAATAATATTTTCATGTTTAGCCATTTTATTTGATTTTATAAACCAGTTTCTAGCAGAGTCGCCAGAAAATACTATGGCACTGGGGTTTTAGGTTTTTCTGTTAAAAAATAAGGTAATTTAAGAAATGTTTAGAAAATACTTTAACACCTTGAAAACTAAATTTTGAAAACCTTTTTTGTTGAAAATGAAATTGCCACTTGGTTAAAAAAAATAGGCTACTGATCTTCAAAACGGTAACCAGAAAAAACAAGAGCTCGGGGGTTAAAGTACGAATTAGAAAAGGTGTTAGACACCCCATTCACCTAACCATGAGGTTGGCCTCTCTTTTCTTTCAATTTTGCTTCTTTTGTATAGATCAGTTTCCATTCTTATTCTTTTTCTCTGCACATTCAAAATTCAAACGTAATATTCACTACAAGAGAAGTGCCTATTGGGCTCCATTTATTTTGACTTACAATAATTTTTATTAAAATATTTTTGCTATTTTTATATTTGGTTTGCTAAACGAATGTAAAATACATTTTTAGTAAAATATTTTATTTAATAAGACTAAAATTAATATACAAAAAAGGGGCGTAAATTATTTAATGATGGTGGTGCTAGTGGCAGGAATGGAGGCAGTAGTGGTAGGGAGCAACGGTGGTGGTGATGATAGTGGCAGGGGTGGTGATGGTGTAGGCTGCTAGGGTGGTGGTGGCAATGACAGACGACGACTACGATGGCAGCAACAGCGGCAGTGCAAGTGGTTACAATGACGATTTTTATTTTTTTAACAAAATATCTTTTTAAGTATCACCCAAACATTGAAAAACAAAAAAAAGAATTTTTTACATAAAATAATTTCACATATTTTATTATAAAATATTTTACGTCTAAACGAATGAAGCCATAGTAACAATTCAAATTGTCACAAAAACTTTTAATTTCATCACTAAATAATTTTAGTGAGAGAAAAACTTTTTCATAGTGTCATCATTATTTTTTTTTTAACTAAAAGTGTATAATAATGAATTAGTACTTTGGTTACCGAACACGTACCATTAGTTATAAATTTTTTGTCAGTGATTATTTTATGGCGAATTATGTTGTCATTCAATTTACAAAAATCTCATCATTATGTATAAAAGGTGTCACTAAATAAGAAATATTAAAACTAAAAAATATAACATTTTGTGATAACATATGAGCATCACGAACTCTTTTCTGTTATAAGGAGGAGAGTGTTTGTCACTATTTTTTTTTTTGTGGTCACTAATTTAGTAACTAAGTAGATTAAAATTTGCTCACTACATAAACATTCATCAGCAAATTCAGTGGTGAAATATAAAAGTTGTCACTAAAGCGTATCACCTTCTACGCCAATATTCTGTTGTGACAAATTATTTAAACCTTTTGTGACCAATTTTATTGTCATCAAGATTAACCATTTGGTTCATATACATCCATGCCTCATGCACATAGTAATTAGAATATGTTAATTAAGAGAAGTTAAACTCAAGATCATTCACTTCTTCAAACATGTTTTGTTTCCAACTCATCAACCCTTTAATCTCTATATTAAGTTTATTCTATTTATTATTTATATTGTAACGTGTGTTAAAAAAATATAATAAATCTAAATATACATACTTTAATTGCTTACCACCACTACCATCTCATCATCATCGTCATCACAATCAGCACCTCCACCCCCCTCCCACCCACCATCACTGCCAACCAACACTACTGTCCCCTTTACCATCACCACCTCTATTACTACGATCATTATCTCCTTCACCATCAACATCTCTACCACCACCACCTCATTACAACTGCTCCCATAATCATTGCCACCACCTTACCATTGTTGTTGTCACCTGCCCTATTGCCATTGTTGCTACCATCACCACTTGGCACATTTACCACACTACTATCACCGTCACAATGCCACCACCTTGCCCTCGTAACAAAAACCCCATCGACACCACTATTACAGCCACTACCATCCCACTGCCACCATGCCCACTGTCGCCACTATTGCCACTACCACCATACTATCATCGCCACCACTTTTCACCACTGCCACTGCCATTGCCAATTTCAACTACAATCGTCACCACCACCACCACTAACACCTTGGCTACTGTCACCACCACCATCCCTACCTCCCACCTCACCGAAGCCACTACTACCACAACTACTAGCACCGATATTTTAGAGTCGCAATCAATACATGAAAATATGTTTCTAATAAATTTTTTTCTCTAATAAAAGTATTTTTTAGTAAAAACATTTTTTTACTGAAATAAGAATAGCATTAATTCCAAGAATAAATCGAGTAATCTAAAAAATTACATTGTCACAAAAAAATGGTCAATTGAGATTTAGTAATATGTCAAAAATATTGTCACTAATTATCACTTTTTATTCACAATTTTTTCATGATCGCTAAAATTATCATCACTATAACTTTTTAACTTTTAATTAATTATTCCTCCACAAATTTAACGGCGAAATCTATGTGATAAATAAAAAAAGTCACAAAAATACACCGATAATGGTTAGAATAATTTAGGTTGTTTAGCACATATTTATGTTCTCACATGCCACCGACTTCTAAGCCCCGCCTGTCAGTGCATGATTAATTAACCCCCATTGAAGATCACAAACCTAAAAGACACGCCCAAAGGATTATTGCAATATGGGATCCACAAAAACTCTCTCTCTCTCTCTCTCTCTCTCTCTCTCTCTCTCTCTCTATATATATATATATATATATATATATATATTAGCTATACATGCTATGCGCGTACAAAATACATTTTTTGTAATAACAAAATCGAATAACAGTAGTTGCTGTTAAGGTTGTATTTTTTAAATTTGTTAAACCACCCATTCAATTAGTCTAAGTATATTTTCAAATATATTGGACATTTTAGGTTTAAAAAATCCATAGAGCTTCAATATGATACAGACATCAAGTGAGGTCCTCTTCCTTTATATAAATGTATATATATACATAGATGGATCCAGGGGGCAGATGGAGACGGCCGCCCCCCTAAACTTTTAAAAAAACTCATTATTATAGTAGTATTCAAAGGAAAACCTAAAACTGTATAACTCCCAACTGTTCGCCACCGTCCGTCCGAATTCGTGTTTATCCTAAATATGATTTTTGACGATTCTAGTTAATCCCAAATCCGATATTGAGATTCAAGTCAATCCCAACAATTTTCACCTTGGCTCGAATCTTTCAGCCATCTTGAAGAATTGTCGGCAATCTTTGACATGTACCCCTTTCTTGGGTATGAGCGCTTCACCCTTCTGGATTTTCGACTTGAATAGACTTGGATCAAATCCAAACCAGACATGAATTTGACCCTTCTGCAATCAATAAACTTCTCATTTTTGGACAATCTTCCAAACTCCATTTGTTCAGCCTTCTGTAAAGACTCCACATTCTCTGACACTACTACTTACTCATGAACCATTCCTGTGCTACCTGTAGCTTTTTTGTGAAACGAAAGTTCTCCACTTGACCGCTCCTGTTGTTGTTGACTTGAACCACCATCACCCGTTATTCTCGGTGAGCTTTTTGACTGAACTCTATCTTGACTGCTGCACTCTTCTTCTGACTTTCTAACATACTCTACTCGTCAACCTGATCAAGCCCCAAATGTTTGTGTCTCGTGTCGTCTCTATTGGAATCAGTCTGTGTGATAGTGGTGACTCCACTTATCACTTTGTCCCCTACTAATCTGTAGAGTCCATTCACTTTCTGGCCTCTCATGATAACTGAGGATTCTTTGCTGATTTTCATTACTCCACCTTTTTTTATTAACTCATAGCCCTACAGAATCCAATGTTCCTAAAGAAATTAGATTTTTCTTTAACCCCGAAACATGTCTGACATTCTCCAAAGTTCTTATAACCTCGTCAAACATTCTAATTTTGACTGTACTAATTCCAACTAATTGACACATTGAGTCATTCCCCATTAGAGCTGTACTCCCATTACAAGACTTATATAAATGAAAATATTTTTGACTAGATATATATGATATGAGTATCCTGAATCTAAAATTCATGATTCTGACAAAAAGCTTAAATCTGAGAAAACTGAGAGTACTTCACCTTCTGAGTCACCATATGACGATTCTTTAACAAAATTGACAGTTTCTACAGTCCCCTTACCCTTCTTCTTTTTCTCCAGTTGCTGCTTCAATTCTTGGCGCTGGTTCTTGTAATGACCAGTTTTGTGGCAATAGAAGCACTTCACATCTTTTCTTGCATGTGGCTTAGACCGAGATTTGCCACTGTTAGAACCTTATTTACCTGATCCACCCCTTCCTCTGCTTAACTCAGACTTAGCCATTAGCACACCTTCTGCATCAGATTCGTTGTCCCTCTTCATCTTCTCATGCGACAAAAGAGCCCCAATGATCTCTTCTAACTCTAGAGTGTCCTTCTCATATATCAAAGTTGTCACCAGATGATCATAGGACGTTGAAAATGATGCCAGGAAGAGGATCGCGTTATTCTCATCATCAACCTTTATTCTAAAACTGGATAACTGTGTGATGATCATATTGTATGTATTCAAGTGTTCTAATAGTTTTATACCTTCTCGCATTTGTAGTCCATATAGTTGTTTATTCACGTACAGCTTGTTGGCTAGATTCTTTTTCATGTAGAGATCATCCAGCTTTTGTCAAATTTCGTGGGCTGTCTCTACATCGAGCACATTATGAATAACCTTGTCTCTCAGATTCACCTAATCGAACTCACGGCCTTGCAATCAAAGTCATCCCAATCGTCATTGGTCATCTTCTCTAGCTTTTTTGTCTTACCGAGTAACGCCTTGGATATCCCTTACTGGATCAACGGATCCTTTATTCGCCTCTATTATAGGGAGAAGTTATTCTTACCATTAAACTTTTCAACTTCGTATTTGATGTTCGTCATCTTTACTGCAACTTGTGATTAAGCCAATAACCAACTCTGATATTCCATCACGACTTTGGATCTTCAACAACTATCGGCTCTGATACCATTGTTTGGAATTTTAGGCTTAAATCTCCAAAAATAAGATCAATAAACTTGGATAACTAAATGGTAATTCACGTAAGTTTCAATCTACAATAGCAATCATGAAAGAACAAGAACAATCGAAAATATGCAAGATTTACGTGGTTCGGCTAACTGCCTACCTCTACGGGAAAGAAGAATCAATCCATTATACTCTTTAACACAGATTACAAGATTCACTCCACTCATAACAATATTTGTGACCTAAAACTGAACCTCTCACCATCTCTCTATACTCTCTCTAACCTCTAATCTAAGCCTCTCTGAGTATTTTGACGACTTATGAATTTCTGTATGTTTTAGAGTCATAACCCCCTTTATATAGACTTCAAAGGAAACTCTAAAGTTGTATAACTCCAAGCTGTTTGCCACCTTCTGTCCGAATTTGTGTTTATTTCAAATTTAATTTTTAACGATCCTGGTAAATCCCAAATTTGATTTTTGACGATTCTGGTTAATTTCAAATCTGATGTTGAGATTCGAGTCAATCCCACCATATATATATATATATATATATATATATATATATTGTGATTAGTGGTCAGTTGGATCATAAATTTGTGAAGGAATTTATTTAAAAAGAGAAGTATCTCTCAAAAAAGAAAACTAAAATAAATTTTGGTAAAATCTTATTTAAGTTTAAAACAAAATTGGAGAAATTAAGAAATAATTTTATTTTCTTGTAATTTATTTTCTGAAATTTTTCTTTTTTAATGCCTGCGTGTATGTTGAAATAGCATGCGAAATTATGGGGAAATGTGACTTGTAGTTTGGCATGCCCAAAATTAGAAATAATAATTTTAATTCCTTGTGAATTTGCATTATTCTATTAACTTTCGTCTTTTAGATAATAAATTACTTTTTATTTTACAAATACTCTAACGAAAATTTGGTTTAAGTCTCATTGGCATAGATTGTCAACTTTAATGACATGCCAGACATAATTGGACATATCATACGTATGTACACAGTCCTTAGCAACCCATTCCTTTCAAACCAAACTACCAACATTTTATGGCTCATATTCAAAAAGCCACTGTCACATCATTTCGGATGGGCATTTAGCTCCTGTTTGGTTTCCTTAAAAAGTTGGCTTTTTTTTTTTTTTGACAAAAAAGCTAATTTTTAAGTCATACTGTTTAGTTTCTCAAGAAAACTAACTTTTTTTTATATCTTAATCCAAGAAAAATGCATATGCATATCCCAAATACTTTAATTTTTTTTAACTAATTAAAATTAATATAATACGCTCAATTAATAAAGTCAACCCTTCTTAAAAATAAAAAAACCGTGTCAATATCATAAACACTACAAAAGCCGCGTCAATTTTTATTTGTCTTTTTTCTAAAAAAGCTAAATATCTTAAAAGTCAAGCTTTTTAGACTTTCCAAACATGCCCTTAGTATAAAAATACTTTTGTAAGTTTTTTTTTCTTACTATAAGTTTAATTTAATGAAAGTACTCCAAAAAAAAAAAATCAACCAGGGAAAAAAACTATCTCGATTGAGTTGGTGTTCATTTTTTGTATCAAAATTTTAAATATCGATCGTTTGTGTTGTGTCGACTGATACATAGAGATTTTCAATCTCCAATATTCCGCTACTTAACAATTTATCAGTCTCAAGTGTCCCAATTAACCCTACAAAGAGACACACACATACATATATAAAGCCACCTCTTGCATTCCAAGCACACTTCACACCCTAGAGCTCTATTTTGTGTTAGCAAAAACACACAAGGGCAAAAAACAACATAATAGCTATTTGTTTCAGGGATTATCTTTTTGTGTTTTCTTGAAAGCATTCTCATGGCTAGCTCATCATCGGTTCCTTATCTGTGGTGGATCATTTTCGGCCTTGTCATGGCACTCGGATTTGAATTTCCTCAAGCTGAGGCACGTGCTTACTTCGTGTTTGGTGACTCTTTGGTGGAGTATGGCAACAACAACTATTTGCTCACTACTGCCCGTGCCGACTCACCGCCTTATGGCATCGATTATCCGACACACCGGCCTACCGGCCGCTTCTCTAATGGCTTTAATAGTGCTGAATTTATCGGTTGAGTGATCAACTTATGCTCATTTTCTTTGATATTTGGAAACACATTTTTATCCATAGTATTCATGAATGGGTATTGTTTTTCTTCTTTTCAAGAATGGACAAAATTCTAACGATGAAGCCATTTTAGTGGAGTGGATTTTAAGATGGTTTTAAGAAGAAAAATCACTTTCATCATGAGAATCAACTTTTTCTGACTCAAATGGCCACTTTCTTTTCTTATGTTTTCACATGAATAACAAAAGCACCTAACCATGCACATAAATGACAGTTATGTGTGCTATGGCACATATGCATGAAAATATTAAAGTAATATTATATATATATGAATACAAATATATAATATAGGATGTGCGTAAAATATAAATGTAAGTGTTTTGTAATCATGGTTTACAATATTTATTTATGTTGCCTAACAGGTCAGAGTATTGGGGTTGAGCCCATACTGCCATACTTGAATCCGGCACTCAATGGCAATAGATTACTTGGTGGTGCCAACATTGCTTCCGCTGGAGTTGGAATACTTAATGACGCTGGAATCCAATTTGTAATATTAAAATTACATTCTTTTCATGAAATATTATAGCATTGCTCTGTAAATCATTTCGTGGCTATATATATATATACACACTATATATATACACATATATTATATTTGTATATCATTTAGGATTTTAAATATTAGTATCGTATCGGTTGATACGTAACAAAACCTAGTATCTCTAATATCAATATTTATCAATGTATCAATTAATTTTGTTCGAATGAGGGGTGGCGTTGAAGACCTAGTTTTTATTACTCTTGAGTAGAGAATTGTAGTTTGACATTGACACTTTATAATATTGGCCTTTTGCATTTAAGAAATAATAATAGTATTCGTTCTAGTCGACTATATCAGTGATAGCAATTCGTAGTATTGATATTTATAAAAGATGCAATTGACTTTTTTGGGCATAAAAGTCAAAAAATAAATAAAAATCAACTTGTAATTAAATATTGACCATGGTGTAATGCATTTGCATTATTAGTCTGGGCGCTCATGACCAACAGTATTTTCCATTTTTTTATAGGTAAACGTGATAAGAATTTTTCAACAATTGGCATACTTCCAGCAATACCAACATAGAGTGAGTGCTCTAATTAGGTGCTAGCCAGACGAAGAAACTAGTAAACCAAGCTTTTGTTCTCATAACCCTGGGCGGTAATGACTTCATCAACAACTACTACTTGGTCCCATTCTCGGCAAGATCTCTACAGTTCAGACTCCTCGACTATGTCCGCTATCTCATCTTTGAGTACCGAAAAGACTTAAAGGTATTTTTAATTTTGGTTGATTGAGAATTTGACTTTGGTAGGTTTCTTTGGACCCATCCCAAATTATAAACTCAAGAATCATATGCATGCCACTTCTTTTTTAATAAGCAAATAAGAAGGTGACACCCACCCCATTGCCAATCATGTGCCTCCCCTATTTCATGGTTCATATGTCGTCCCTTACCCTATAAACTGAGAAAATGAAGGAATCATAGAGCCTACCCTTTAGGGGTATTTTTTTCAATATTGCTTTCTTTTTTTCTTATTTCCTATGTTTAATTCATTTTTGGGTCAATTTCATACAACTTTCTATTTACAATATAAATATGTGCATATACAAAATTTATGTTTTGGAGAGCCACTATTGTACAATTTTTGAAAAAAAAAGAGATGAATGGTCAGTAAACATTATTCTAATGATTGATGAGGCCATGGCCCCCTTGCCACCCCCTTGTGTCCATCCATGCATTTGTTTATATGGGCATATATATAGGCAACTGAATATGTATTTATTTTGAGGAAAATAGCAATTACTTATAATTCTATATCAAAATAAAAACCTTTTATGTAAAAAACTTGTGCGAGATTTTGTTAAAACATAAAGGAGCTGTAGTGTATTTGAATTTAGAGTACATTTCAACAGAATGTTTACTTTGATAATTATACACTAAAATCTTGTTTTAATATTGCACAATCTTCAACTATTCTTAACTTCTCGAGGCCAACCACCATAAGATTTTTATGAGTCTCACTAGTTTTAACTTTACCTAGTTTATGTATATAATGAAGAATACAAGGGACGAAGTTTTTTCTCAAGTAACTCATTATAAGAACATATTGCAGCAATTTAAATAAGTTATAAAATTTTAATTTGGCAATTTACTCATTGAAAATTATTTTCTTTCTTCTAATGCCTTTTGCAACTCTTTAATTCAATGCCATGGCGGAGATTATACGACTTGGGTGCTCGAAGGGTCCTAGTGACAGTCACAGGGCCACTAGGATGTGTTCCAGCAGAGCTAGGTTTGAAGGGCAGCATCAACGGCGCATGTATTCCTTAGTTGCAACGTGTTGCAACGTTGTTTAACCCACAACTCGTTCAAATGATAAATAGTCTCAATAACAAAATAGGCAGCAATGTCTTCATCGCCAATAATGCCCTTCAAATGCACATGGGTTTGATCGATACCCCTCAAGTTTATGGTATCCAAATATCTTCTTAGGCCTTATTTAGTTACCCAACTTAAAAATGGGCTTTTTGCTTAAAGTTAATTTTTACTAAAGCAAAATAATTAGTTTGGTAAAAAAATCAGGTGGCTTAAAGGCTTAAAGCTTATTTGGCTTAAAGTCATTTTAAACAAAAAATAAATAAATAAATAAAGCAACAAGGCAATAAGCCAAATGAAAGTTGTTATAGAATTTATTTTTTGACTTCACAAAATTTTATTTAATTTCAATAGGGATCTTAGTTGATAGATCTCGACAAATAGGTTTTAAAGTTTTTTTTTTCCATAGAATGCATGTGTATAATACAAATTATGATATTTTTTAAAAATAAGTAAAATTATTCAGGGCCAGTCATTACTATTTAGGGGTCCTAAACAGACATGCTACATAAATTTATATGAATTAATTGTTTTTAAAGAAAATCATCTTCAACAAGAAATTATAACGTGAATTCAATGAAGCTTGATTTATTAAGTTCTTTTTGTGCATTTAAGCTTTTTGACTCCTTTTCATAGTGGAAATGGCAAAAACAAAAAAAATGGACATGTTTGGTGACCTTGGTGATTAGGCTAGTTTTATTTTATTTTATTTTTTCTCCCAGAATTGCTATCTGGAACAAAGACAAAAATGGGTTTTTTTACTTTTTTATAACCAAATCTATTAAACAAGATCTATATTAAATTTGAAATTTGTAAATAAAAAGTAACTTTTTTCATAACCATCTTAACCCACTTTAAGTGATGGCGCATTACCTTGGTGCTTATTTGGCTTAAAGCCACTTAATACCAAATAAGTAAATAATTCATTTAACATAATTTTTAATTAGCTAAATGCTATTGATCTAATCTTCAGGATTTGCTACTTCAAAGTTAGCATGTTGTGGACAAGGACCATACAATGGGATAGGGCGTTGCACGCCGTTGTCCAACTTGTGCCCAAATAGAGATTTATATGTATTTTGGGATCCATTCCATACCTCAGAGAAGGCAAACAAGATTATGGTGCAGCAGATAATGACAGGCACGACCAACTATATGACCCCTATGAATCTGAGCACCGTCCTAGCCATAGACTCCATGGCATGAATGTGAATTGAGCTATTAAATAATTTCTCTTTCAAGATTGTTCAGTGTCTTTGTTGGTCACTCCTCTGGTTTTTTTTTTTTTTTCTTAATTAAGCGTGTCATATTTTGATAATTGTATTTGTTGAACAATAACTACTTGGATGTAAGAACGCGTAAGCGAGCTTGCACCTTGTTGAAGTGTTTATTGATTCCCTATGAAAATCTTTAGGAGTCTCAAGAAGAAGACTGAGCATAGAGTATTGTATAATGATTCAAAATTTTCTTGGTCGAAGGTTATTTCTTTGAGACATATATTGATTTTGGTGGTTCCCACTTTTCTCCCTTTAATTTTTAATCAAGTGAAATTTTCTCTCTTGATTATCCATAAATATGAATTACAAAATTTCAATTGATTTTAATCATAAAATGTCTAATCGTGTTGTCAACACATGCCATGTGGCGCCCACATCATCGGATTAATCCATTGTTGACCCATACTCACATGAGGGGGCGATTGATATTTTTTTGTGACACATGTTTTGAAATGGGTAATCTCTTAATTTTAGCGAGTACTCACATCTTTGAAGATTTTGACCATTTGAATTTGTTGTTAATTAAGAAAACCTTGGACAAACATGATTAATATAATTGATATTAAATTGGCTAAAATTATTTTATGTCTATTGTGACAATTCATCCCACATCAGTGGTGTAAAGACAAGACTTTTAAGAATCTTATTAGCAACGATAAAACAGTTGATTTAATTAGGATTGACGCGTAATAAAAATCCTAACGAACTAACATAGAGCCTGAACTTTAAACCAAAATCCTAGAATGCAAAAGAGACCTCTCAATTCGAAGAGTTATTTAATTAATATAAAAAAAGTTTTAATTATAATAATAGTAACAAGTAAAATAAATAAAGTAAAGATGATGACAATAAATAAATAATAATAATATTAGTAATAACAATAAAATTAGTAATCAAGTAGCTAAATAAATAAATAATAATAGTAACAACCCTAATATTAAATTTAATAATAATGGTTAACAAAAATACTAAATTTCAATTACTAATTAACATGATCCAATTAAAATATGCCACTAGTACAAACCCACTAACTCATTTCTCCAACACATAATTAAGTGTGTATATATATATATATATGGTATTATAAAAAGGCTTATAAAATTTTAATACAATAATAAAACTAACTTTAAGTCAAAATCACACATGATTATAAAAGGACTTAAATTAACCAAAAATTTACCACATAATAAATTAAATAATGGTAAATTAATCTTAAATTATGAAATTAAGATTTTAAATCTAAAGTTATCAATTTTATTCAATATTAGTAACAAGGTGATCAAAAATATAAATCAAGTCACAAAATGATACAAAAAACTTAATTTCGCCCAACCACTGTAATTAAATAATGCTATAATCAAATTAAATTATAAAAATAAATTACTAAGCCTAAAATTATTATATTAATTCAATTCCATAAGATTCATGATTAGAAACATACATTAAATTAATTTTTGAGCCCAATTCTTGAAACAATGTAATATAAATATATCATAAAAACTTTAATAAACCATTATAATACAATTAAAATTCAAAATTTGAAGCCTAAATTATTGCTTGGCCGGCCACTTGAAAGATTTTACACTCAACCCATTTTTTTATTTGCTTGTGTCAAACACGCATACTTATTGTTTTGCTCAAGTCATCATTTCACCTCTTACACATACATTATGTGCCTTTCCACTAGCATCTTGATTTTAGAAAGGGTTTCAGTCAAGGGTTTAAAAAAATAAATTTTAATGTATAAGGTCCATTAATAAAATTTTTAACGTGCGAGGTCCAATCGCCTACAACACAGATAAATTTAACACAAACAGATAAATTTATATGTAATGCATACAGATAAATTTATCTGTCGTCTTATTTTTTACAAGACAGATAAATTTATCTGTGTTCTTTATACAGATAAATTTATCTGTCTGCTTATTTATACAAGACAGATAAATTTATCTGTGTGTTTTATACGTGTTTTGAAAAAACACAGTATTCTTTATATAGATAAATTTATTTATTTTCTTATTTATGCAAGTCAAATATATATATATACTTTATACGTGTTTTGAAAAGGTACAGTGTTTTTTATACAGGTAAATTTATCTATATACTTATTTATACAAGACATATAAATTTATCTGTGTGTTTTATACATATTTTGAAAATAAACAGATAAATTTATCTGTTTTAGGGTGTAACTGGATTTCACGTGTTAAAAAATTTTTATGGATGAAAAACAAAATCAACGCTACTTTAAGGACCTAAAACTAACTTTGCGTTTTAAAAACTACACCACCCCCATGTTCGGCACCTCTTCCCCCCATACTAGAAAATTTTTTAAAAAATTCGAAGTGTTAGTATATATATATATACAGATAAATTTTGGTGTTTTGCATGTTCAAGCATCATCTTTAGTGTTCACTTTCCATTCTCTTCAGCATTCAACATCTTCAACTCTATTTAAGGTAGGAACAACAACTATATACACCTATTTTTCTCAATCTTGGTCTCCTTAGCTCCAAAAAATCAAGGGCTCAAGATCCTTACTCAAATCCTATGAGATGAGGTCTTGAGAGCCAAAAATTGTCTCTACTTTCTCTCTTCATCCTCCTTTCATTTATTTTCATATTTTTAAAATTTGGGTTCAAAAATAGCTAAAAATGTTATCTAGAAGGATAACTTTGGAGTAACACTATTTTCTGTAGAAGCAAGATTTTTGCATGAAACTAGTGAGGATAGTTAAATATTTCTTTTATATTTCAAACTCCACTAGAATCACTCAAAAAGCTTGAGTGTAGAGAGAGTTATGTTTATTCTCCCAAAAGATATTAAATATGGACATTATTTGGTAGAAATTTAATTAAAAATAAAATATAAAGACTTTTTGAACAAGATCGAGTCTCAGAGTTTCATAACTTAAATATCAATCTCTGTAAAAAAAAATTTAAAATTTTTCCAGT
Organism: Heliamphora pulchella; assembly: GCA_032270985.1. Taxonomy (NCBI): domain Eukaryota; kingdom Viridiplantae; phylum Streptophyta; class Magnoliopsida; order Ericales; family Sarraceniaceae; genus Heliamphora; species Heliamphora pulchella. The sequence goes on along the minus strand of JAULJZ010151393.1, from coordinate 19,009 downwards.
AGGGGTAAGTTCTCGTTTTTAATTTTTAAAATCGATTAAAAAACACACTGTCATGCTAAAGCATGCACACTTTCTGTCACCCATTTTTGTTTTCCAAAAACCGAGGTATTAGAGGCAAAATCCAAAAACTTTTTCTTCACAAAAATTTTCAAAAATTCCAAATGAGTTACTTACCAATTTTCAAATTTTATTTTGAAGGTTTAGTATTTTTAAAACCCTAAAAACAGAGGCAAAAAACAAAATCCCGAATGTAATTATTGAGTACTTATGAGTTTAAGTTATTCCCAATAATGTCCTATGATTGTGCTATGCATTGCTTGGATGATTGTGATGTATGGTACTGAGTTTAATTTATTTACATAATTATCGGTGATAAATTTTATTACATGAGAGCTTGACTCAATTTAAATGCGTAAATACTATGTTCTTTAGTCCTAAGAATGTTAGTATGAGTTTTATATTCATTTTTCGCAAGTTAATAGCCACATACTTAGCATGAGATTTCTTTTCTAAGTTAAAAATTTATGTTTTAGCATACTGTCATATATTTCATTTCATTGGGAGGGGAATTACGGAGTTTACTAAATTTTAAGAAAATGATGAAATTTAACCTTAGGGTTGTGATGTGTTCCATGAAATTTTGTATTGTGATATCGGGACAGTTCTTCGCGGCTGTATGCCATTGTTATTTTGGAGCAACTCCTCGGTTGCTAGATGCACAGTTATTTAAAAAATATGGCGAAGGTTAGATTGGGTGGCGAAATAATAGAAGTTACAATAATTGCGGTGCCGCACTAGTCCTTGACTAGAGATTCGAGGGACAAACCGTGTCGATGATATGATTCTCTACACCTTACCGTTAGTGATGACTCGGTTGGACACTTAGTTCAACTACGTAGTCATCCCACGACTCAAGGAAAGCTTATAATCGGTCGATAGATTTGGTCTGTGTGGTTGGGATCAGGGTTAGGATGGTTCAGCATGGTTGGGCGAGCCTAGAATAACTTAAGACATAAATTTGAATTAGTAATGAAACCTACTACATTATTCTGCCATATTTCATGTCATAAATATTTTTGTTATTATGTGACTTGCTGTATGAAAATTATTTCTATATCTATGTTGTTTCCTCCGGGTGTTAACTCATGACGTTTTATGCTAAGTTTTAAGAAGCTGGAGGCATTGGGCGGCGACGCATTTGATGAAAAAGTGGAGCCTTGGCTCCTGTGAGTAGGAGTCTCACCTACCTCGACTTACTGACCCCTAGCATCATCCTTTTTTGCAATCGTACCAGGTGTTGCTTGTTTATCTTTTGTTATGTTTCAAAAACACGTTTTATTTGGGTATGTAATCATATTATTACTCTACTTTACTCCTTTCGGCATGTATGGGTAATATCGCTATTTAATTTTTCGCACCTTTATTAGTTATTGTCGTTCTAGATGTCTCCAAGATTCGGAATGTCACAGGTGGAAAATAAAATATAAGTCTAATATATAATTAAACTTGTGGGCTATTACTAATAACTTAATTTTAAGCATTTTGGGCCGTGCTATTATACTTTTTATTCAAGTTATTAGATTAGTGGTTCACTTGAGTCATTACAAATGATATCATAGCCAACCTTGGTCCCATGTACAGCTACTTGTGCATGTTTATGGACTGCTTTATACCCACTAATGGGATGTAATCTGCATCCCAGTCAGGGAAAAACCTTACGTCACTCGACGAGGGCGTTGCCTATTTGAGTGGAGGATATTGTAACACCACATCCCACATTGATGAAAGATAGAAAATAAGTCTGATATATTATGAAACTTGTCGGCTACTACTAACTTGGGTTTAAGCAGTTTAGACCGCGTTATTATACTCTTTGTTCAAGTTATTAAGTCAGTGGTTCACTTGGGTTCTTACACTTATACCCGAGCACAACGCGTATATCCATTGTACCTATTACTTCAGGCAATCTATGAGGGGTGAATTAGAATTTAAAACAATAATAACAATTATAAAAATATTTTTAAAAAACTTTTAATTTTATAAGCAAATATGGCAGGCAATAAAGAATAAGAAAATTAAAGAGGTAAGAGAGAGAAAAATGAACCAGACACAAGATTTATAGTGGTTTGGCTTCTTCTAAGTCTACATCTACTCCTCAAGACTTTCCTTGAAAATATCCACTAAGATTGAATGCTTTACAAGCACATTCAAAAGCTTTTTACAGCCTTAAGTAGTTCCTACAAAACAATCCCTGTTTGTTCTAAACTAACTTGAGCTCTTCGTTAAAGAGGATCACTCTCTCTCTTAAAATATCAAGGGTGACTCACCCCTCTATTATAATAAATGAGAGAATAAAAAATTCACTAACTCACTCTCTTTACAAATGATTGGAAATAATTGAGTAATAAAGAGAGAATTGGCTGGAGGAGAATTAAAGAGTAGTAAATGCTTTCTCAAGGATTTGAGCTTTTGATTTTGACCAATAGAACAGTGTCCAGAGATTTTAACCTCTAAAAATTACCTGCTTATATAGCCATCTAAAGTAAATGACTGTTGGTGGGTTGGTGGAGGCAATTAATACTCAGAAATCCAATCGTTAGAACTAGTGCGAGATTTGAAATCTGTTGCATGTGTCGACTCAAAACCATTTTGTGTCGACACAAAGTATCTAGGGTTTAGTTCTTCAAGTGATTTTGTCGATTCAGATCTTCATTGGTGTCGATCCAATTTTTTCTTTTATCTCACCCACACAGTGGTATCGACTTATGAATCATTTGGTGTCGACCCAGTGCATTTCTTTAGATTTTCGAGGTGAGACTTTGGTGTCGACACAATATTATTTGATGTTGACTCAGAAAGTTACAGTCAACCTCAGGACTTTTAGAGTCAACTCATCTTCGTTTGGTGTCAACTTAGAAAGTTACAGGCAGTCTCGGGACTTTTAGAGTTAGCTCGTCTTTGTTTGGTGTCAACTCAGAAATTTTCAAGCAGTCTTGGTTGTTTTGGTCTCGACTTAACTTCGTTTGGTGTCAACCCAAAACTCTTGTTACCGAAGGGAACATTTGTGTTGATTCAGAGGGTTTTGGTGTCAACCATTTTTGACTTTGAATTAGAAAATTACTTGTAGCATTGGTGTCGACCCATTTTTCTTTGGTATCGATTCATTTTGTTTTTCTGAGGGCGTTTTGGTGTCGACTCATGTGAATTTGGTGTCAACCCAAAAACTCAAAGACTAGAACCCGAATCATCATTTAGTGTCGACTTAAAATACTTTGATGTTAACTCAAAATGAATCCTGGTCTAATACTGAAGGTGTCGACCCAAAATCATTTGGAGTTGACTCATCTGAGTTCCTAAAATGACTTAGACAAAGATGTTAGGGTGTCGACTCAATTTCTCAATGGTATCGACACACTTGAGAGTTTCAAGCGTGCTTTGCCTTAAGGTGTCAACTCAAATACCAATTTATGTTGACACAAAACGTTCTTATTAAGATCACTAAGTGTCAACCCATTTGATGCAAAGCGTCAGCATAAATGATATAAGGTGTCGACTCATTTGTCACGAAATGTCAACACTTACCTTTTTAAAAAGAATTAAATATAATATTTTTAAATTAATTTAATTAGAAAAATAAATTATTAAAATCATCAATATCTGATTAAAAAGCCATTGGGCTAACAATATATCATTTTTTGATGATTATAATATTTTCTAAAAAAATTTAAAAAGATTTTGGACAAGGATTCTCTCCTTATCTCCATGCCTCAAACAAATTAAGCAAACACAACAATAAGGCATTCAACAACAGTGTAATACACATGTTTAAGAGAATTTGTAATTTATTTTAGAAGCATTCTGAATTCATTAAAAATTGTGTATCAAATCAAAGTGTTCAAGTGTCTTAACAAGCTTAACACAGTAATTTTAACTTCATACATATGCAATAGTTTCAAGTCTCAAATATCATGCGCTCCCAAACTCAATATGGTAACCAACACTAGGCAAAAACAATTGCAGAATAATGAATCAATAGTTGAAATGAAATAAAAACAGAACCATAATGTATGCTTAAACAACCAACAAAGATATGTTCATCCACAACATTCACAATCAGAAAAACAAAAATAGAATGTATGTTTTAAGTTACATCTTCTCCTTCAGACATCAAAACGACAACAAAAACTTCTTAACTCTTTCTTTCAAAAACTTCTTAACTTCTTCTTGTGTTTTCTTCTTCTTCTCCCATTTTGTAATTATCTAAAAAGACAAACTACTTCAAAGATCATCCATCTATTTTTTGAGGGTCTTCTTCTCCTCTTGCTTCTTCTTTCTCTCATAGGCCTTCTCTTTGGAGGAGTGTGCCCTTTCTTTCTTCTTTTTCTTACCTTCCAAGGCTGCAAAAGTGGTTGCCAAAGCCAAGTCAGCCTCTCGTCTGAGCTGAGCTTCTTTCTCTTCTTTTGATTCTTTGGGCTTGAATTGCTTGCCCCAAGCTTCCTTAATTCAGGTGAGATGTTCTTCAACCTTCAACAAGTTTTGTTGCACAACCATAACCACTCCTTCATCGTATTCCTTGTGAACTTGTTGGAGAATCTAGAGGTTCGCATCCACAATGGCCTCAAGGTTCTTCTTCATTTTCTTGCTGAGGGACCTGTCAGCATTGTAGGCATTTTCGATGTCTATACAAAGAATGCGGTTGGTCTTCTCGAGGGATGGAATAGACTAAAAACTATAGGATAATTTACAACCTATATATGTCGTAAAGATCTGCATCAACCTTCTCACGAAGGGATGCCATGAAAAAAGTCAAACCCTGAATAAGGGTGATTAGTTCAATAATCTACTGGGATGAGGCACCAACTAGTGGAGCAGAGGAAGAACCAACGGCAGGAGGAGTAGGAGGAATAGAAGAGGAGAAAGGTCCTGGTATGTTAGCTCTAGAGTGAGATGGAACAGGGGATGATATATCAAAGAGAATAGGGAAATTTGATCGACCAGAGGGAGGGAGAGGGGTCCTGTTAGCAGAGGGATTACCACGACGAGTAGTCCAATTTCCATTAACTCTCGAAATTTGCAAGTGTTTCAAGGTGGATTGTCCATACAAGTCATGCTTTGGAGAGAAAATTCCCTTCTTAGTGGACAGGTCAACACTAAAATGTCGAAACATAAGAGTCAAATACGTAGCATGCAAGAGAGAGGAATTAGACTTAGAATGGCACTGCAACATGCTAGAAATGAACAGGTGGTCAAGATCAAGTTGTTTGCCTTCAATAATACACTATATTATAAAAATGTGCACGAAGGTTACATCCTCGAATTTTCCAAATTGGGGAAGAAAAACGTGGTTAACAAAATGATGCAAAATTCACTTCTCAGGTTTCAAGGAGTTAGCCTCTAAAGGCCTGGATGGGTCAACAACATCCACGGCAAAAAGTTATTTTACAGCATCATGGAAGGAGAAACCTTCGATGATTTTTCTATTTGGTTTGCAGGGAATAAAGAGTCGGCCTTCAGGGAGACCGAGAATTTTATTGAGAAGTTTGGGGGTCAGAACAATGTCTATACCATTCACCCAAGTGGTGAGGGTGTTGTCAGATGGGTCTATGATTTTAAAGTGAGCGTAAAATAGTTTGATGAGAGTAGGATAATGAATGTCAAAGATTTGTAGAAGATCCATCCAACTAAGGTCGGTGAACCATTTAGAAAAGTTCATTTCGATTGAATCAAAGAAATGAAAATCTATTGAACGTCCAGGGATTACCTTTCGATTTATGAACGATTAGAAGTACAAATTATTGTACTTGGTGAACTAAAACTTCAAAGATGGTTCGATTAGAGCGACGGTTGACAATTCGGCCTTGCTCTTCTTCGATTTCTTCTGTTTCTTTGCTATTCTAGGGCTTAATGGCCCTTCATCGGAGCGTTTACTTCCCTTACGCATGGTTCTTGCCGCCATTGAAGCTGAGAGAGGGAGGGAAAGTGACAAAGAGAGAGAGAGAGATAGAGGGAGAGAGAGAGAGGAGTTGATTGTAGGGTTCGACTGAGGGGAGCGAAGACAAAGGAGATGAATGGTCATTTTGAAACTAAATGGTCTTAAAGCGCGAATGAAAAAGAGGGAAAAAGAAAAACCGCATATATATAAGCTTTATGAATTGTGTCAACCTTAATTTCATTTGAGTCAACACTTTTCACGCGACAAACGGAGTGTCCAAGGACAGAAATTATGTTGACACTTTTTAGCATGGTGTCGATACTTTCGGTTCATTGAGTCAACACTCTTCATGAAATGAGTCGACCCAAATATTACCGATAGCAAGATATCGAAATGAGTCAACATTATATAATTAGGGTCGGCACGTTTCACAAAATGTGTCAATACTATATAGCTTTTGAGTCAATCTTTTCACACATGTGTCGACCCTTTTTATGATTGAGTCGACACTTTTCACGCACAAAAATAGAGCATGAAAAGCATTTGATATACACTGAACATGCATTGTCAGTATAGCATTTTAACATCAATTTGGAGTACATAACATATCCAATTCTCTTCTGATATAACACAGTCTTTCTTTATTTAAAGGTTTGGTGAATATATCAGCAAGTTGGTCGTCTGTGTCTCCAAATTTTTGTTTTATGTTACCTTTTTGAACATGATCTCAAATGAAATGATGTCTAATCTCAATATATTTTGTTCTAGAGTGTTGTATAGGGTTCTTGGATATGTTAATGGCATTAGTGTTATCACATTTAATAGGAATACGATCTAAACACACACCATAGTCTTCTAATTGTCGTTTCGTCCAAAGAACCTGTGCACAACAGCTATCAGCTGCAATATACTCAGCTTTACCTGTAGATAAGGCTACTGAGTTCTGTTTCTTACTAAACCATGATATTAACATGTGTCTTAGGAATAGACATGTTCCACTTGTACTCTTCTTATTAATTTTGCAACCGACAAAGTCTGCATCAGAATAGCCAAATAACTCAAAGGTTATTCCTCTAAGATAGAATAATCCTTGGTTTTATGTACCTAAAAGGTATCTAAAGTTGTCTTAACAGCAGTTACATGTGATTAGTTAGAATTAGCTTGATATCTAGCATACATGCATATACTAAAACATGATGTCAGGTCTGCTTACAGTTAAATAAAGTAGAGATCCAATCATACCTCTATATCTCTTTTTTTCTACTATTTTACCATTTTCATCCTTGTCAAACTTTATTGAAGGACATATTAGAGTTCTCATTGGTTTTGCACTTTGCATATCAAACCTCTTCAACAAATCTCTTGTATACTTGGATTGATTAATGAAGATTCCTTCTTGTAATTATTTGATTTGAAGTTCAAGGAAGTAGTTGTGCTCTCCCATCATGCTCATTTTAAATTCTCCCTGCATGTACTTAGAAAAGTCTTTACAAAGAGATTCATTAGTTGAGTCAAAAATAATGTCACCTACATAAATTTGGATAAGCATGTCTTTTCTTTGAGATTTGATAAAAAGGTTGTATCAATTTTTTCTCTTGAAAACTCATTTTCAATCAAGAATTTGCTAACCCTTTCATACCAAACTCTTGGTGCTTGTTTCAAACCATAAAGAGCCTTGGTGAGTTTATAAGGATGGTTTGAAAAATCATGATTTTCAAAGTGAGGAGGTTGTTTCACAAAAACTTCATTCGAAATAAAATCATTTAGAAAGGCACTTTTGACATCCATTTGATAAAATTTGAAGTTTTTATAGCATGCAAAAGCAAGTAACATCCTGATAGCTTGAAGCCTAGACACATGAGCAAAAATTTCATCAAAATCAACGCCTTCTTATTGATTGTAACCTTAGGCTACCAATCGAGTTTTGTTTCTAATAACTACTCCATTCTCCTCTATTTTATTTTTAAAAATCTATTTTATACCAATGATGGAGTGTTCCTTAGGTCTTGAGAGTAAAGTCCAAACTTTATTTCTCTCAAATTGACTTAGCTCTTGTTACATAGTAAAGATCTAAAATTTATTATTTTCAGTTTTCTCAAAATGTTTTGGTTCAATTTGAGAAAGAAATGCTAAATTACCACAAATATTATGTAGAGAGGATCCAGTTTTGATACCTTGGGATGGGTCACCAATGATCAAATTCTTTGGATGACCATGAGCATACTTTCATTCCTTAGGCAAATCTGGATTCCTTGATTTGAAGTACCAGCAGCCTGTTGGACTTCATTTTGTTGTGTATTTGTAGCTTTCTCATGGTTTGATTCTGCTTGGTCTTTGATAAAGATGTCTTCAACATCTTTTTCTATATCAACTAAGTTATCTTCACAAAATTCGTTGGAGGAACCAAGGTTAGCTTCATCAAATGCAACCTGAATAGATTTTTTAGTAACTAGGGTCCTTTTGTTGAAAATTCTATAAGCTTTACTAGATATAGAATATCCTAAGAAAATACCTTCATCAGGTTTTACATCGAACTTGCCCAAGAGTTCTTTGTTGTTAGTCAAAACAAAACATTTGTACCCAAAGGCACAAAAATAACTGATATTAGGTTTTCTTCTATTGCTTAGCTTATATGAAATTTTCTTGAGAGAAGCTCGAATCATGGCTCTGTTCACGATATAACAAGCTGTGTTGATAGCCTCGACCCAAAAGTATCTTGGTAGATTATTTTCACGGAGCATAGTTCTAGTCATTTCTTCCAAAGTTCTATTCTTTCTTTCAGCAACACCATTTTGTTGAGGAGTTCTAGGAGCAGAGAAGTTATGGTCTATACCACTTTCATCATAGAACTTTTCAAAATCTTTGTTTTCAAATTCTCTACCATGATCACTTCTGATACTTGTGATTTGAAAACCTTTTTCATTTTGAATTCTCCAAGGTAGTTTTGCAAAAAAGGCAAAGGTTCCATCCTTATGAGCTAAGAATAGTACCCAAGTGTATCTAGAGAAATAATCAACAATAAAAAAAGCATATTTCTTGCCTCCAAGGTTAAGAGTTCTTATTAGACCAAATAAGTCCATGTGCAATAGTTGTAGGGGCCTAGAAGTTGAAATCACCATTTTGGATTAAAATGAACTTCTAACTTGTCTGCCTTATTGACATGCATCACAAATTTTATCTTTTTCAAATTTGATTTGAGGTAAACCAATCTTCAATTTTTTTTTCAAAAGTTTTGAAATCAAGTTCATGTGAGCATGACCAAGTTTTCTATGCTGCAACCAACTATTATCACTTAGGGTAGCTAAGCAATTTGTGTCATTTTTGCAAAGGTCATTTAGATTAAAAGTGTAAATATTTTCATACCTATGACCTTCAAAAATAACTTTGTTGTTAATTGAGTTTTCAATAGCACATTTAGCATGATCAAAGTCAACCTTGTGGTCTTTCTCATATAGTTGGCTTATGCTAAGAAAGTTATGTTTTAAATAATCAATAAGCAAGACATTTTCAATAGAAGGGGAAGAATTTTACCAATACAACTAATTCCTATTATTTTGTCCTTACTATTGTCACCAAATGTCATAAATCCACAATCTTTAGACTTGAGAGATGCAAACATTGATTTGTCACTTGTCATGTGTCTTGAGCAGGCACTATCAAGATACCACATTCCTTTCTTGAATGACGACTCGAGACACACCTGCAAAAAAAAATTAAGTTTTGATTTTTAGTACCCAAACTTTCTTGGGTCCTTTGGTGTTAGTTCAATGTGGGTGTGTTCTCTTTGGAACTCAAACCCTTTTTGCAGTCAAAGTATGTGATTTTCTATGTGAACTATGTGTAATAGTGTGTCCATGCTCATAATAATGAAAGTAAGTAGCATTAAAATGATTTGAGGATGTTTTAACAAAAATACTGCTAAAAAATTTTTATTTCCTCTTTGGTTGGTATCTAATACCAGTTTTTGTCAAAAACACACTTTTGCATTCTAAGAAGTTTGTCCAAGTTTTCTTTTTCAAGAGCCAATCTATGCACAATTTTAGTAAGATCTTCAACCATTTCATTTAAAACTTGGTTGCCATTTTTCAAGGACAAAACTTGGTTTGACAACAAATATTTTTCTTCTTTTAAAACTTCAATTTTACAAGATGAGGAAAGAACTAACTTTATAAGAATGGCATTCTTAGCACCTATTTTTCTTAATACATCATGCAAATCTTCAAATGCAACTTGAAGTTCTTCTAAAGAAAAAGAGTAATTGGTTACCTCATTGTCTTCTTTAGCCATGAGGCAAAGGTTAGCAACTTTATTTTTCTCCTTTTTATCCTTAGAGTTGTTATCTTCACTCTCACCCTATGCAGCCAGCATTACCTTCTTGAATGCCTTCTTGAAGTGGTTTTTGAGTTGGGGACACTCAGTCTTCATATGTCTAGACTTCTTGCATTCGAAATAAATGATCTCATCTTTCTTGTGATCATTCTTGAATCTGTTTGACTTACCTTTGAACTTGTTGGGCTCTCTTTTGTGCCTATCTTTCTTGAAGAATCTTCTTCCTTCGTGTTTCTTACTTCTAAGAATCCTTTTGAACTTTCTTGTAATAAGGGCTAGATCTTCATTTTCATCACTATTGGAGTCTTCAATAGATTCATCATCAAGAATGGAGGATTTGAAAACTATTTCTTTCTTCTTTTTGCTATCATCTTTATCATCCATCTTGATATTCATCTCATAAGTCATGAATGAACCAAGAAGCTGCTCTAAGCTAAGAGTAGTGAGATTATTTGCTTCTTGAATAGCAGTGACTTTAGCTTCCCAACTCTTAGGCATGCATCTTAGGATCTTTCTCACAATTTCTATATTAGAGTAAACTTTGCCAAGAGATTTTAGTCCATTGATAATATCAGTGAATCTAGTGAACATTTTAGAGATAGTTTATTATGCTTCATTTTAAACAATTCATAACTTTGAACAAGCATACTTATTTTGGATTCTTTGACTTGGTTGGTTCCCTTAAGGGTAAACTCAAGTTTATCCCAAATCTCTTTAGCAGTGTCACAGGTGAAGATCCTATTGAACTCATTTGGGTCAAGAGAGAAATAAAGAAGGTTCGTAGCCTCAGCATTTTTTTATATCTCTCTTATATCAGCCTCAATCCATTTACTCTTAGGTTTAGGGACAATTGCCCCTTCAATAGTCTTTGTAGGTCTTTTGGGCCCATTTATAATAACCCTCCAAAGGTCATAATTTATGATTTAAATGTAGATTCTCATTCTAGCCTTCCAATAATTGTAATTTGTTCTATTAAACAAAGGGGGTCTGCTGGTAGACTAACCTTCTGACTGAATAGGTCCAATACTAGTGGTTGTCATAGAAACTCATAGACGGTTAAGTAAAAAATAATAGCCCAAGCTCTAATACCAATTGTTAATTCAGGCAATCCAAGAGAGGGGCGAATTGAGTTTTAAAACAATAATAACAATTATAAAAATCTTTTTATTTTTTTTTAATTTCACTAGCGAATATAATAGGTAATAAAGCAATAAGAAAATTAAAGAGATTAGGGAGAGAGAAAATGAACCAAATATCAAGATTTATAGTGGTTCGGCTTCTTACAAGCCTATGTCTACTCCTCAAGACTCCCTTTGAGAATATCCACTAGGATTGAATGCTTCACATGTGCATTCAGAAGTCTTTTACAGCCTCAAGTAGTTCCTACAAAACAACCCCCTTTTTTTCTAAACTAACTTGAGCTCTTCTTTAAAGAAGACTACTTACTCTCTTAAAGGATCAAGGATGACTTACACCTTCTATTACAACAAATGAGAAAATCAAAGATTCACTGACTCACTCTCTTTACAAATGATTGAAAATAAATGAGCAATAAAGAGAGAATCGGCTTGAGTAGTATTAAAGAATAGTAAATGCTTTTCAAGGATTTGAGCTTTTGATTTTGAGCAATGGAACAGTGTCCAGAGATTTTAAGTTCTGAAAATTAACTCAATATATAGCCATTTAAAGTAAATAATCGTTGGTGGGTTGGTAGAGGCAATTAATACTCAGAAATTCAATCGTTGGAACCAGCGCGAGATTTGAAATATGTCGCGGGTGTCGACTCAAAATAATTTTGTGTTGACACAAAATATCTAAGGCTTGGTTCTTCAAGTGATTGTGTTAACTTAGATGTTCGTTCCTGTTAACCTAATTTCTACTTTTACCTCACCCACACAGTGGTGTCAACTCATGAATCATTTGGTGTCGATTCAGTGCATTTCTTCAGATTTTCTAGGTGAGACTTTGGTGTCGACTCAAAATCGTTTGGTGTTGACTTAGAAACTTACAGTCAGCCTTGGTACTTTTAGAGTCAACTCATCTTCGTTTGGTGTTGACTCAGAAAGTTACAGGCAGTCTCGGGACTTTTAGATTTAACTCATCTTCGTTTAGTGTCGACTCAAAAAGTTACAAGTAGTCTCGGGACTTTTAGAGTCAACTCATCTTCGTTTGGTGTCGACTCAAAAACTTTTAGGCAATCTCGGTTGTTTTGGTGTCGAGTTAACTTCGTTTGGTGTCAACCCAAAACTCTTGTTACCAAAAGGAACGTTTGTGTCGACTCAATGGGATTTGGTGTCGACCCTTTTTGACTTGGAATTAGAAAATGACTTGTAGCTCTAGTGTCGACTCATATTTCTTTAGTATCGAATCATTTTGTTTTTTGAATGGCGTTTTGGTGTCGACTAATGTTAATTTGGTGTCAACCCCAAAAACCCAAAATTTAGCACCCGAAGGATCATTTGGTGTCGACTCAAAATACTTTGGTGTCAACTCAAAATGACTCCTGGTCCAATACTGAAGGTGTCGACCCAAAATCATTTGGTGTCGACTCATCTGAGTTCCTGAAATGACTTAGACAAAGATGTTAGGGTGTCGACTCAATTTTTTAATTTCTCAATTTCTCAATGGTGTCGACACACTTGAGAATTTCAAGCGTGTTTTGCCTTAAAGTGCCGACTCAAATATCAATTTATGTCGACACAAAAAGTTCTTATTCAGAACACTGAATATCAACCCATTTGATACAAAAAATCAGCACAAATGGCATAAGGTGTCGACTCATTTGTTATGGAGTGTCAACACTTACCTTTTTGAAAATAGTTAAATATAATCTTTTTAAATCAATTTAATTAGCAAATTAAATTATTAAAATCATCAAAATTTAATTAAAAGGCCCTTGGGCTTATAGTACCTTATAGATTGTCACCCGCTTAGTTGAAGGAATAATTGCAGGTGTTGTGGCCAACGGTTTCATCAGACCTAGTGTTTTACCATGTGGTTTACCTATGACGCCCTAACTTTTAAGAACATTAAGACGTACATATACAATAATAGAATTAATGCTAACGACTCAGATTATAAATAAAAGATAAATAATACATTCATAACTATAATTATGACTCAATTAGCATCACAAAATATTAGTATAGTAATCCAATTAGTTTAAAGTTTAATTAGGAACGAAAATAACTGTTACAGCTTACGCGTGATAACAAAAAGGGGTAGAAAAAAATCCAATCTTCTTCACACGACTCCAAAATCTTGTCCCTAAGAGAATTCCTCTTGCTCGGCAAACATCTCTTCTTCACTTGTTGCATCAACGTCGTGAGCCAAAACCCAGAAGAAAACTCTTGAAAATCCTATTAAGTTTTCTCTAGATATAATTCAATCCAAGTACCATTCAAGAACAGGATATCACAAGACTTCATAACAGGATAACAGATATTAGTGTAAATTAAATTCAGTGAATAAGATGATGACAATGCGATGCATGTGACTAACCCGATACCCAATCACAAACCAACCACATGGACTCCACGCCGGGACATCCAACGAGTAGACTTTATTGGTCATTAACTACTTGAGCCACTACAATTGACTATCATTATGAAGTAATAACCATGTCATGCCCCAAAATCCAAGGTCACGTGAAAATTCACCAAACACCAGTTTTTATGAAAATACAGGTTTTCATATATTTAAAATCGCCTGTTGAAAATAATAGAATACCCAACAAAAGATATTTCTCATAAACAAAGGCATACAGATCTAACATGCATACAGTATATTGCCTTATGGCGTACAAAACCTGCTTTTAGGAACAGGCATACCAAAAAGGAAAACTATAACAGTCTTCTGCCACCATGGGCACCATCATAGCTACTCATGATCATCATCCACATCATCACCTGAAAAAGGTTTTGTATAGAAAATTCCACCCGTAAGCCGAAGCCCAATAGAAACAGACGATAAAGCTGTAAAGCAGGAAATATGCAATCATATAGAGTGGAAGCGAACTCAACCACAGAACCAAAAAAAAAAAGTTTTACGTCATAAAACCCCACGTTTTCCCCAAACCTCCAAAACAGTTTTTCCTTCAAAACTAAGCATTTATACAATGCAAAACACATTTTACAGTTGAAGGAAAACAGTAACCAAAACATCGTTCCCTCACGGAATATACCATCATGGAAAAAGAAAAAGAATATGATTCTATGTACCGACTCCATCACACGACAGAGGTAACAACGATAGACGCCTATCCAGTATCTAATCTCCATACATCATGGGACCGGTTAGATACACACAAGTTCTATACGGAGCACCACAACGTAAAGCTTAATTTACGGGCGACAATCCGAGGGAACTAAGCACCCAACCGCCTCAATTTATGGGGTCTAACCCGAAGGACCTGAGTACCTACGCTGCGCACATTTTCGGTCTTACACCGAGGGCAACTCGTGCCAAATACACGTCATCCCGGTACATCTAGATAAACTTTAAAAAATCGAACTGTAGCCTCAACCACAAAATCATTTTCCAAATATACATTATACATGCATTTGGATCCATCCATCAACATGGAGATCAACAAAACATTTTCAAAATATTTTTTCACGTTTTCAACAAAACGTTTCAAAACCTAAAACTCAACCCCGAAGGTGAGCTCCAAACCTCCGAAACATAAAATGCTGAGATTTCTGCCAAAAACCATCATTTTCCACCGTTTTCAAAAAAACCCTTTAAAAATCACACTACCACATGTCATACAGTACTATAAGCCAAGAAAAGCGAACAACGTGCTTTCTATCAGAAAAACAAGGCTTAAACAAAAAATATGACATTTGATGCATTTTTTACCCGGTGAAAACACGTATAATTACATATAACACCCTCATAACATTAGTAGGTCTAGAATCCTACCTCGTTGGGTCAAAAGCCGACGCCTCAAAAATTGGACCTCATTAGAACGAGAATTTGACCTGATGAGCGTCAAGCTAACAGCATAGATAGTAAGGATCCACAAGCTAATCGTCAAAAACTAGGCTCGGGCAGGTCAAATATGTAGAGAGAAGGCAGAGAGAATGGAAGAAACAAACATTTTTCCAAACGTTTCAGGGGCTGGAATACTTATAAGATCTCCAAAAAGGCAATTCAGTCGACTGAAGCTCCTCGAAAAACGCACCACCGCCCAGTTTAGTCGACCGAACCCCCTGTTTCAGTCGACCGAACTCAAGAAAACTGGTTCAGTCGACCGAACATAGCAGCCCAGTCGACCGAATCCAAAGGTTTGAGCCTACTGGTTTTTGGTCTCAGTTTTGCATTCTAAGGACAACCAAACAAGCCTAAACAAGGTCCGAGAAAGCATAAAACACATCTACATGCTGTTCTACAACTCCAAAACATAAATCATACATCGATGATATACATAACATGAAGGAAACACGTCAAAATTTATATATAGCAAAAATAAAGTGGTGCAGAGTCTCACAACTCTCTCCCCCTTATGGAATTTTGCCCTCGAAATTCACTACAAGGTCACGAGGTAAACAGGTCTGGGTATTTAGCACGCATCCCAGACTTAAGCTCCCAAGTCGCTTCCTCAACCCCATGATGAAGCCACTGAACGTTGACATATGCAATCGTTCTCCCCCGCAACACATGTTCCTTTGTATCTAGGATCTACACAGGACGCTCCTTATACGTCACATTATCATCAACTCGCAACTCAGTCCAATCTATAACATGAGACGGATCCGGCTCATACCTCCGAAGCATAGAAACGTGAAAGACGTTGTGTACAGATGCTAACTGAGGTGGTAAGGCCAGACGGTATGCTACCACCCCAATCCTCTCCAGGAACTCAAAGGGTTCAATAAAACGTGGTGATAGCTTCCTGCGACGGCCAAACCTCATCAACCCTCTACGTGGCGAGACCTTAAAAAACACGTGATTCCCCACTACAAACTCTAACGGTCTCCTTCTCTGATCCACATAACTCTTCTGGCGGCTCTGAGTTGTCACCAGACGTTGACGAATCACGGCGATCTGCCCCGTCGTCTCTCGTACTAAGTCAGGTCCCAAAATAGCAGTCTTTCTCACCTTTGTCCAACAAATAGGTGACCTACACAGTCTACTATACAGAGCCTCATACAGTGCCATTCCAATACTGGATTGGTAACTGTTGTTGTATGCAAACTCTGCCAGTGATAGATGATCCTCCTATGAACCCTGAAAGTCAAACACGCAAGCTCTCAACATGTTCTCTAAAATCTGGATGGTCCTCTCGACTGACCGTCGGTCTGAGGATGAAAAGCTGTACTAAAAGTCAAGCTCATCCCCAAAGCCACCTGAAGACTCTGCCAAAAATGCGATATAAAGCGCGGGTTTTGATCAGAAACAATAGTCACAGGTACTCCGTGTAGTCGGACTATCTCATGAACCTACAACCTACCCAATCTGTCCACCGAATGTCTCACTCGAATGGGGAGGAAGTGCGCAGACTTCGTCAACCTATCCATTATAACCTAAATAGCATCGTGTCCCTTTGGCGAGTGTGAAAATCCTGATACAAAATCCATAGTGACATTCTCCCACTTTCACTTAGATACATGCAACCACTGTAACAATCTTGTAGGTCTCTGGTGTTCCACCTTTACTTGCTGACAAGTAAAGCATCGAGAAACGAATCGGATCACATCCCTCTTCATTTTCGTCCACCAAAACTGACGACGCAAGTCATGATACATCTTTGTGCCTCCTGGATGCACTGCAAGTCGTGAATGATGAAACTCATGTAGCACCTCAGCACGGCACGACTCTGGCACAAACAGACGCCCTGCCAACCTCAAACTCTGATCTCAATCCATTGTCCATACTACTGTGTCCTTTCCGCTAGCAATGTGGTCTCGTATCATCTGAGCCTCCTGATCAGTCCCCTGAGCCTCTAGCACGCGTACAACCAATGCAAGCTGTGAAGCTATAGAATATAAAGTCGCACCTCCCCCTGTCTTCCTGAGACACATATCAAACTCCCCAACAGCTCCGAGCATGTCCCATTCCCGTAGAGCCACAGAAGCTAACGAGCCATGAGATCTCCAGTTGAGTGCGTCAGCTACGACATTTGCCTTCCCCAGGTGGTACTGTAAATCAAAGTCGTAGTCTCCCAACAACTCCTTCCATCGTCCTTGGCGAAGATTCAGGTCTTTCTGTGAAAATAAGTATTTTAAGCTCTTTTGATCAGAGAAAACCTCGATATGCTCACCATATAGATAATGCAGCCATGTCTTCAAAGTGAAGACCATGGCTGCCAACTCCAGATCATGAGTCGGGTAATTCCTCTTGTGTGTCTTCAGCTGTCGTGAGCCGTAGGCTACAACCTTACCTCCCTACATCAACACACAACCCAAACTGTCAAGTGACGCATTACAATACACTGTATACCCCAGATCTCGCTCTGGAATAATCAACTCTGGCGCACTGGTCAATCTCCTCTTTAGCTCTTGAAAAGCTGGCTCACAGGAATCACTCCACACAAAACTGACTCCCTTCTACGTCAGACGCGTCATCAGTGCTGCAAGCCTAGAGAAGTCCTTCACGAACCGTCGATAATAACCCGCTAGACCCAGAAAACTGCGACTCTCAAAAATGTTCTTCGGTCGCTACCAATTCGTCACTGCATCAGTCTTTGTAGAGTCCATTGATACCCCCATCCTTCGACACCATGTGTCCAAGGAATCTCACCTCTGTCATCCAAAACATACACTTCTCGAACTTTGCATACAAGCGATGTTCTCTCAGAAGCTGCAAGACGACGTGTAGATGCTTTTCATGCATCTCCCTCGTGGCGAATAAACCAGATTATAGTCCACGAACACAACCACAAAACTGTCTAGGTACGAGTGGAAAATACAGTTCATTAGACCCATAAATGTAGCAGGGGTGTTCGTCAGACCAAACGGCATAACCTGAAACTCGTAGTGACCATAGCGAGTCTGAAAGGCGGTCTTCGCTATGTCCTCGTCCCTAATCTGCAGCTGATGATACCCTAACCTCAAGTCAATCTTCGAAAAGCAGCGCGATCCCCTCAACTGATCAAACAGGTCATCAATCGTAGGCATAGGATATTTATTCTTCACTGTCACCTGGTTCAGCTTCCTGTAGTCTATACATAGTCTCAACGAACCATCCTTCTTCTTCACGAACAAAGCTGGTGGTCCCCACGGTGACGTACTCGGCCGTACAAACCTTTTGTCCAGTAACTCCTGCAACTACACCTTGAGTTCTCTCAACTCAGCTGGTGCAAAGCGATAAGATGGCATAGAGAAAGGAGTAGTTTCTGGAACAAAATCAATGGAGAACTCCACATCACGGCTTGGTGGAAACTCAAACAGATTGTCAGGAAAGACGTCTGGATAGTCACACACCACAGGGGGTAACTCCTCTCGAACCTCATCTGGCACATCCAATATGAGAGTATAAAAGAGAGAACCTAAGTTCCCTCGAACTCGCGCAGCACTTGGTACAGACACCAAGCCCTCATCCCGATCACCCACAAAGTAGAAGCAGTGACCCTCCAGTGTACAGATCGACACTCTCTGCTGCTCATAATCTATATAGGCATGGTAGATAGTCAGCTAGTCCATATCTAGGATGACATCAAACGTGATCGTGTCTAGAATGATAAAATCAAACTCTAAACAACGACCGGCGACCTCCAGCACGCAGGATCTACAAACAAGGCTCAGC